>JALLPA010002220.1:0-20845 GCA_036939895.1 Thalassiosira exigua | reverse complement strand
ATTGGCATCTTACTAGTGACGTCATCAGGCCGAACAGATTTTTGTTCCGCCGAAATAAAGAGAGCGCGTAGACCGAATAACGAGCAGATTTCGGCGCGATTTATTTTTTCTGCTTGCTTGTTTGGAGCGTCAAGACCGCGCCTAAGTACATCCCCGAGGGTGGGCGACCCATCCTTCCCCCGCGGCCAACTCTAGGTAGGCTGCGAATAAACTAAGCCCCCACCGTCGTCGTCCGGTTCGATCAAGTTCGATTCGTAACGCAACGAGATCTTGATACAATAGACCTTGCCATTGCCATTGCCATTGTACCATTGGTCACCAGGTGCGATGTCGGTGTCCGCTCCCACTCTCGGCATGGTCGGCGTGGGCGTGGTTCGGAAGTGGGAAGTGGGAAATGGCCGGGATACTCAACGTTGGACGGTGCAGCGGGACGGTGTCGCTGCCGACAAAAGCAGAAGTTCCTTTTTTCCTCGCTGAGACGCCGACTGCGTGTCCATCCACGACCGCGATGTTCGCTCTGCTTATGTTGGGATTCGAGGCCGGCGACTTGCTTGAGCTGACCTTGTCGGAGAGAATTCTTTCGTCGATTACTTTTCATTCAATTGCTCGCCTAGCACTCAATAACCCCCCCCCCCTCCCCCCCCCTCCCCTTCAGATCCATCGAACATCGATCAGATCACTAGGCGTTGGCAGGCATAGCAACAGACCATTAAAAATACCAAAATGACGGGAGAAGTCTCCACGGGCAATCACAACGCCTCCCTCCGACTCACGATCCGCCTCTCCTCGTCGACCCGATTCGACGTCGGGTCCTGCGGCACCATCACCCCCGCCAGCACGATCCGACGGGTGAAGGAGCTCATATCCGAGCGGGAAGAGAGCGGGCGGTGTCCCGTCGAACGGCAGCGCCTCATCTACAAGGGTCGGATCCTGAGCGACGACGGGCGGACGCTGGCCGACTACGGCGTGGGTAGCGGCGAGGGGGGCGCCGGCGGTGGCATCGTCCTGTACCTGGTCAAGGGAGGGGGAGGGGCGAGCTCCGGGGGGGGCGGAGGCGCCCCCGCCTCCGCTCCGGTCCCCGCCGCGCCCGCCCCGGCCCCTGCCGCGCCGAACCCCAACGCGGACGCCGCCAGCAACCCGTTCCTGAACTTTGGCGCCGGGGGGAACGACCCAAGCAACCCCCTCGCGTCCATGATGAACATGATGGGATCGGCCGGAGCTGGGGGCGGGATGCCCGATCTGGCCGCCGTCCAGGAGCAGCTCCGACAGAATCCCCAGATGATGTCGGAGATGATGAACAACCCCATGGTCCAGAGCCTCATGAGCTCGCCGGACTTCATGCGCACGATGATGGAGAGCAATCCCCAGATGAGGGCGGTCATGGAATCAAACCCGGAGCTGCGCAACGCCTTGTCCGACCCCGAATTCATGCGACGGAGCATGGAGATGATGAGGGATCCCGGGGCCATGCAAAATGCAATGAGGAACCAAGACCTTGCGATGAGCCAGATCGAGAACATGCCGGGGGGGTACAGCGCGCTGAGAAGGATGTACGAGGACACTATGTCGCCGATGATGGACGCCATGGCCGGGGGCGCGAGCGGGGGCGAGTCGACGGCGGGAGGTCGGGGGAGCGGAGCCGCGGGCGCCGGGGGGAGCGACGGGGCCGCGGGGGCGTCCAACGCCGCCATGCCCAATCCGTGGGGGGCACCGGCTCCGTCCTCCGCCGGAGCGCCCGGGGCAAGCGCGAGCCAGGGAGCCGCGGGGGGCGCCGCGGCGGCGAACCCCTTCGCTTCGCTCCTGAGCGGGATGGGAGGTGCAGCGCCGGGGGGCGCGGGGGCAGCGGCCAATCCGTGGGCCAACCCCGCAGCGCCGCCCAACGCCCAGAACCTCGAGGCGACGCTCCAGATGATGGAGAATCCCATGATGCGGCAGATGATGCAGAACATGATGAGCAATCCCGAGACGATGCAGATGATGATGAACTCGAACCCGATGCTGCGGCAGATGCGGGAGACGAATCCCCAGGCCGCAGCCATTTTGGAAAACCCGGAGGCGGTAAGTTGAATTCCGACTTGCAATGTATCGAATTTTTGGGTCCTTACGTCTTCCTACATCGGCATTCAGATGAGATCGATGATGGACCCGAACAACCTCCGCGCCATGCTCCAAATGCAGCAGTCCATGCAGCAACTCTCCGGAAACTTTCCGGGTATGCCGGGAATGATGGGAATGCCCGCGGCGCCCGCTGGTGGCGCCTCAGCCATCGGGGCGCCCTCAAACCCCGCGGGCGGGCTGGACTTTTCCAGCCTGCTCGGCAATGCGCCAGGAGGTGGTGCGCCAGCGGCCGCGCCGGCCGCGTTGAATCCCTTCATGTTCCCGTTCGCGCCCCCCGCTGGCGCCGGGGCCGGTGGAACTTCGACTCAACATGCCCCAGGCCAGCGCTTCCGGCAGCAGCTTCAAAACCTCCAAGACATGGGTTTTACGGATCGTTCGGCCAACATTAGCGCCTTGACTTCGAGCCACGGCAACGTGAACCGGGCGATTGAGATACTGCTGGAGAATCCCCCCGAAATGGGCGATGCAGCGGCCCCGAGTGGTGCCGGGGAAGAGTCATCAGGGGAAGGGAACCAAGGAAACGATACTGCTGGTGATGGCGGCGATGTGGGTGAAAATTCGGAGCCAAAGGAATCCACCGACAAGAAGAATGACTGATCAGATCGTTGGATAAGGCACCTATCTATTGCGAAGAGAGGGAATATGTGTTTAACACTCTATGAGGATCACAATTGGGGCACCAACCATAACAGTACAGACAGTTGTCAGAGATGATGCTATAGTTGTGAAAGTACCCTAATACAAAATGAGACTCATGTGCCACAAATGCAATATTTCGTCTCCAACGTTTTGTTTGATAGGTTCATGTCTGGGAAACTTTGTGAGCGACAGAATTATATCATTACCATCAGATATCTTTACCCTCGCGTCCCATCTTACCATAAGATATCTTACCCTCGCGTCCCGTCTTACAAAACAATTTTGATTGAGCAACCATTCCAGGATCTTTTGGGCTGGCCTGATGGGTCTTTATCATTTAGGGAGGTTATTTTCTCTAAACAAACGGCATCAAATAAGTCAACCTACCCTTTTTCATAAATATCTAAGTGAAGGCATGCGAAATTGAAGATACAGCAAGGAAGCTTGGTGCATATATTGCCAGCATTTGAAGTCGCCATTTCATCATCCCCGGAGACCGTGTTGGAGGGGGGAGGCGCAACCAAAGGTTAACTAGTAAAATGAGATTGGCATCTAAGAGTGCCCCAACGGGCTGGAGCATGTGTTGTTATATTGTTACGGTAGGGTCCGGACATAGGTTATGTTGAACTGCTGAGGCTGAGGAGCTATTGAGAAATCAGAGTTGCCTGAATGATGAGAGCTTAATGGCTATTATCTAGGCAGTATTCGTTGCGAAGCAGTTCATCCAGTCGGATCGGGCTTCAACCTGCAAGCGCTCACTGATGTGGCCGCCGTCCCACAGTGTGAGCATTTGGCAACAATTTTTCCGCGTCGCTGAATTCTGCTCTCATGCAGTTCTGGCAGAGACATGCGCTTGATGGAAGTGTCAGGGATGAGAGCGCAACCAACACTCCCTATAAGCCAATCCAGCAAAGTGGTGAGAGGAAGGGTGCGTGAGAAGTCCTTAGTTTGCAAGTAGTATGGTCGGTCTTTGCGGTGGTGTCGAGGAGGTTGATGTTTCGTAAAATAATCCACTATATTCAACATCTCTGGGGCCCAAATGATGCGGTAATTCTTTGTGTTCACCTGTTCAGTTAGTCAAAAACATCGCATGTTCATTGCTCCAGACTGCTGCCGCTTAATGTTCTTGTATACAATGTCATAAATAGTGAAATTGTTGACTAGGATGTCGGTGGTGCCCGAGGGCCACCCCATTTTGGTCAAGGTGAGCCGGCGAATTGTTCGGTGCTGGGAGTTGCTGACAAATTCCCCAAGTTCGATCTCTACAACAGACGCGGCAATGGGGTCAAGGACTGAGCATGCAACCATACGAGGTTGACCGCGCCGTTCAGGGGGGGGGTGGGGTAACAGAAATCTTTAGATACATTCCATGAGCCTCCGAAGGCTATTAGACTACGCTCGTAATCCGTGACTCAGATTGCATTTCAAGTACCCTGGCATTTGCCAGGGTGCCAGAATTTTGCGCTGCATATCATCACAGTGATATTCCCGAGTAAGTTTATAAGAGGTCGCCGTCGACCAATGTCCGTCTTAACCGAGTTCTGCCATCCTACCCTAGTTTGCCCAACTGACTATTCTGGAGAATCCAGCAGCTTTCCAGGTTCTCAACCATCATCGCCACGTTGTCCGTTTCCTGCTGTAGCCGAAGCCAAGGGCTCAAATCCGCAATCCCTTCTTTCGGAGATGAGCGACGATCATCTCCATTGTCAGGTTCTCAACCATCAGCGCCACGTTGTCCGTTCCCTGCTGTAGCCGAAGTCAAAGGCTCAAATCCGCAATCCCTTCTTTCGGAGATGAGCGACGATCATCTCCATCGCTCCCTCCTGATCTACCAATGTTCTTCTCCCTTCTATCTCTTTCCTAGGATACAGGTCCTTCCAAAGGATGCCCGTTCTAGTACTGTTGCGTTCGTGTCGCTGCCCTCTTCGATGTTTGCTCCTATCTCTCCTCTGCCCTTTCTCCTCTGCTTCTATCCCTACCTCCGATGTTGGTGTCACTATCAGCACTTCTTTTCCTCCTCCGGGGACCGCTGTCGCTCCGGCCGCTTTTTCCCCTGTTATGTACACTTGATGGGGGAGGTCCTCTGGATCCACTGTCGCACGAGCCGTATCGACCCAAAGTTTATTCGTCTCAGATGTCGGTGAGACGATGGGTACGGTGTTCGCCGTCCTGCGGGGATCCTCTATCGTACCAGCCATTATTTCCCCGCTGTCGTTTCCGATAGTGCGTTGTTTCGTTGTCATGTTGCTTCCATTCTCCTTTTCCTCTTGGTGGCTCCGCTCGTCGAATTCTTCTTCATCCCTTTCACTATTAGTATCCATGCTCATTTCCTCCAAGAGTTCTAACCACTCCTCTGATGCGGTCTCGGCGACTTTCTCTGCGATTTGCTTTTGCCATTCTTCGATGGTGGTGTCGTCGACCTCCTGCTCTATTTGTGTTTCCAGCTCCATTCTCTTGCGTTGCTCCCGTTCGGCGTCTCGTGTCAGCCGTTGTTCTTCCTCTCGTCGTAATTGTTCTGTTATTACGTGGTGCCGCCTATCTCTGACCCGGTGCGCCAACTCATCGACGAACTTAGAAGGCTCTCCGTGCCCATCGTTGTCCTCGAGGAATTGGTATGAATCGATTGGTTTAGTTGGTCGATGGTTGAGCAGGTAGAGCTTTTCTTGCCAATCGATGTATGCTCGAAGTGTTACGCCTTCGAATCCATTTGCCAAGGCCTCTTCTCGGCGTATGCTGACGTACGCCTCGATTCCTTGGTCCTGACCAGTAATTCGATGGATATCGCACGCTCGTGTGTGCTTGGCAATTGCTGGGAGTTCGAGTTCGTGTTGCCTCCTGTGGATGGCCGACCCTGTTCCCTCTGAATTCGCGTCGTATGCAAGCTCTTTTAGGAGTTGCCCCTCTCCTAAGATGTCGCCGTCTATCTTTTCCAACTCCCAAGTTGTAAAACCTCGGGGATCCTCGACTATCAGGGCGTCCAGTTTCGCAATGAGATGTCGGCGGCGGGATCCTATTCTCCCCCCTCCTTTCCACGATCCTACACCCCGGTCACATCCGTCATCCGGAAGGTCGTCGGTTATATCCTTACTCTCCGGAGAGAGCGTGTGACCGGTTGCACTCATGATAGTATCAGCCCCTCCGTCCGGTTTGTCGGCAGCCGCGATGGACTCGGCCGCCCGTTCTCTGGCTTTCCTAGCTTGTTTTTCATCTCGTTTTCGACGGGCGGTTTCGGCAATGCCTTCGAGGACCTGACTCGCTGTGAACCAGCCGCCTTCGGCCTCAAGGTCCTCCAGGGATTTCGTCCGTAGGGAGGGGGTAGCTGCCATGGTGACGATCGTCGAGCCCGGAGGCAGGGGCGACGGCGCCCCCCGTAGGGGGCACGTAGGAACAGTATTAAAGTTTTCGGCCGTTGGTGTTCGAAGTTTGCTGTTAATTTTTACGATAATTTCACTTTCGGATCAACCGGTCGTGAAATTATTTTTCATTTCTACCTATGGTTTTTTCGTGTGCGTGAATGCTCGCGCAGGAGGGGGGCCACTTGGACTGACCCAGAAAGGTACTGTACGTACACGCAGAGCCGTAATTGAAAAGAGATATTCTGCATTTCAATTAAATTCACGGTGCCGGCAATTAATAAAATTCGTTTTTGTTTTTTCAATTTTTAAAGAATAAAGTGTTTTATGTAATCTGGCAAAATCTTTCTTGTCACATGCATCTACCAAACTATTATGTGTTTAAAAAGATTGATATTTAAAATCAATGTTTTGGACATGTTTATGAAAGCCATGCCTTAAAAAATTATGGCTTTTTAAAGATAATGTTTCATCAATGTGTAAGAACTGGCACAATATCTACAAGAAGAATCAAAAGGAAAATTGTGCTGCATCCGTTCTTTCGATGCCGCGGTCGTATTTGAACATATTTAAACCCTGGCCAGTGATTCATTAAGTGCTTCAAGGCGACCTTCTTTTCGTATTCATGTAATTGTATGAAAAAATATGCAACATTTCAATAAAGAACTCAACTAAAGACTTGTTTTAAAATTCTTTAGAATAGGAATCTAGTTGGGCAGGAGTTGAACAAACACTTGCAATGTCTTGGTGATAATTATATCACACATAGAACAAAATCTCAAATTTGAAAACACACAGGATCAGATCACTTTGTTTTATGTGAAACCAAGTGTGGTCGTTGGAATGCTAATGGCTATATGAACACGTTGGGGGGAAAATGTGGGACAGTTTGAGGTAGCCTAGGGGAATTTTACCAAAACTAAGTCATCTCGCTGGTGGTCAGCTGGTTTGACATTATTAGTAAGGTATTCGAGCAGGTCCTCTCTTGACTGGTTGACACGGCAGCTGCTAGCAAGAATGTGATATTCATGCCACGACTGTTGAACTTGGATAGGAAAGGAGGGGTGCGGGTGATAATCTGATAGCAGCTTTGCCGTGTACTACAGGGTTGCAATTGTCAGGGGCGATGCAAAACTGAAGCTTGCACACCTTCACTGTGGGTGAACAATGGAAAGGGAGGCAGTCAAGGTCTACGAGGCCAACCACATTGAGCATGGGGATGTAATGAAGGAAGTATAAACTGCTGGTTTTGGACAAACGTCATTTTGTAAAGGTTGGGAGCAGAGCATGCTTTATTGCACACAACATATAATACATACAAATCCATTGATCCATTCATAACGAATAAAATTGGGCAGTCCTTGCTGGCCCTATAACATTGGGCCAACTAACAAAGTTTAAATATTTACTTTCTATCTCGGTCAAAAATACGAATTTTCTAGTATTTGAGGTGTCAAATAATTTTGTACAAGCGGGAGCATTTGAAAAATGCCATGAAAGGTATATTTATTATAGAAGATGTCTCTTGTAGTATATATTTAGTTATTAAAGAACAAAAGTGCATCTGCTACCATGAACAATTGTATGATATATATTTGTTCGCATCATGCAAAACGACCAGACCTCAAAATGTATTCACAACATGTTATCTGAACTAATTTTGTTATTATTTTATATGGTATTGCTTTATTCATAGTTTTTAGTGCATATTGCCTAGTTTTCAAAATGCAAACTGCTTATATCTGAATGTTTATCATTAGCAAAGTACTAGTTGAAATATTTTAAATTGGGCAGTTACTGGTAGTTTGTTAGTGTCCAATTCATTCATGATTGAGATTTTGGGCACAGCCGGAAAAGGTTTTCAAATGCCCCATTATTGGTCAGATTCTGACCAGAACAAAAAAATCAAGTGGTGAATTGGTCCCTAGTGAGCATATCTGTACAAGGGATTATTCTTGTATTGTGCCCAGCAGATTGTTTTTGACAAAAACTAGATGTGACCGCGGGTCACGTGCAGACAGAAGATCATTCTGAAGCTCGCAGCTGCTGCGTATTAAATTCGGTAGTTATTCTGATGCTCGCTGCTGCTTTGTATTGAATTTGATTGTTCGGCGAGCGAAACAATTTGCATTTGCGATGCGGTGCATACCTAAATTTACCCCTCCGTGTGCTTCTGACTGCGCACGCGTGATAAGCTAACCGTAACCACGTCATGCAATTATCAAATCGTTGACGCGCTACTATGACATTTTGCGTAAATGGCGTCATAGCTGATTAAAGACCAGTCCACCTTCACGTGATCGTGCATTGTCGTATGTGATGACACGTGGTCACGTGTGATTGTGTGTTGTCACATGTGATGTGCGTGATCACTTGTGACGGAAGATTCAAAATATGTGGGTCTAGAAACAGAAGTATTCCTTCTGTCTGGTGTGCTCAATATCAATACACAACATGGATAACTATTACCAACCCCTAAGAGCTACACTTTTGCAAATCAAAGGGCATGAAGAGCTATTAATAATTGTAGAACAAGATCGGGTCGGTAACTACTATGTTGAGCCAGAATCATGCCCCCCCCTCTAACCTTCATCTCATCTTCCTTTCTGTTTCCATTTCCAGATCATCCCCACCACCCCCCCTCCTTTCCAGCAAAGTCCTTGCTGTCAGAGCCTCTTCCATGAATGCCATTCTGCATGCAGTTGCCAACAGTGTCACCTCCATCTTGATAGATGCAGCAGCCTTGACTGGTGACAACAGTGGCAAGGGCGATAAAGATGAAAGGCCCCCCTGCAGTGCGGACAATGTATCAAGAGTTTGTTTGAGCAGCACGCACCACAGATGTCATGCCACGCCGCCCATCATTGGTGGAACTTCATTGCATGAATTTATCGTCAAACTATCATTGCATTGTCTATTGGCAATGCATTGGAATGCATTGTCAATGTATTTCTGGGCAAAGATCTGGTAAAAAATACATACTGAGATACACATGTTACGTAAGTACCCTGATCCAGGTCATGCAAAAAAACGACAAATAACGTGATTATTGTAGTGAACACAAATGGAGTCTTTTAAAACATTATTGTGTACTAAGTGGTGACACATAGATATTATGTCTCTGTATGCATTGAATACCAGTACTTGAAGAGTTTTGCCAAAAATGGCCTCACTTTTTCGTGCAGTCATCGAAGGTGGCCCCCAGCAAAAGTCCTCACGATTCACAACTGATGAGCTCTCTATCTTATACTCATATCGTGACGTATCGTGAGGTAGCTAGAGTGTATGACATGGTACCTATTGTTGTTATTGCCGTAGTTGATCATGGTATGGTAAGATATGAATCGTGTGCGGCCCAGTGGAGAGAATTCAATCATCGTCACATAATCCTAATCAACGGTTGCACATCAAATCTATCATCAATTCAAAGATTCAGCAAGCACAGTACCAGTCGGTTTAACGCGCCGTTTGATCGGTCCTTGCCACCACCGCCCTCATAGCATCAACGCTCCTCTTCCTCCTTGAGGCAAAAACGACGTCAAATCACACCTCCTCGCTTCGAAGTCGCAGGAGGGCACATGTTCCGTCGAGTGGCGGCCGGCGGCTCCTCAACATCGCTGTCGTTGACTTCGCTGACCGAACGACGGACGCCGACGGCAAGGCGGACAATCATCTCAAGGCTTGCTGCCAGATAATCTACGGGCTCAGCGTCAAAGGCGTGGGCCGCCACGGGTTTGCCCCCCTGATGAAGAGGTTGATCGAGTGGCAGGTCAATCCCCATTCTGAAAAACTGTACGAGAGAGTCGGGAGGTGGTCAAGGAGGGCAGTGCACGCTGTAGATAGATAACTGAGTACATGGTTATTAGACACGGCAATAGCTTGACTCTATGCACCTGTATTGTCGTTTAGTTTCTGTCTCGTGAATCTTTTTGGAATTAATATTCTCTGTACGTAATTTGAGTCAAAATATTGGAATTTCAATATGTTTGTACTAACTTATCATAATTCACTTATTCCTAAGTATCAACTGATTGCAAGGGAAAGTCACATAATTGAAAATTTTACATATATCTTTTGAGTCTCTATTAATGGACGTTCGGGACCTTGAAATTGGCCTTTGACTGAGATTGCATGCTTGGCCCTAGGGTGTTTCCTGCTATAGCTTGGGTTGTCCCTGCAGATGAGGTTTGTCGCTCAATGGAGCTAGCGAAATTGGGGTGCAGCTTCACTGGGATTGCCGCAACCCCAGTGGATATTACCCTTCTTGTGAATGTGGGAGAAGATAAGCAGAAGTTGTTGCATTGCTGTGACCATCAGTTGCTTACAATTGGTTAAGATGTGGGGGCCCACATTCCCTGCACTTACCACCGCGGATCGTAACAACGTAGCGACTAAATCATCTATGTCGATTTCCTATTTACCGCCATGGAGACTCTTCACATCAACACGTTGACTATTTAGTGTTCCAGACTGCATACTTGTGTTCGGAAACGTTGGCTTGGGCTTGTGTAAATTGTCTCAAAGATGTGTGGGATGCATGTGCGGACCTTATTAGGGATAGGTTGCCATCCCCATGCTTTGGGCATTGCAAATGAGCCATTGTTACTCAGCGTCAACCTCGGTGGGCTCTATTGAGGTGAGTTTTGTGGGTGTCAGGTCCAAGGCCCAAGGGCTTCTTTTCCTCTTTCTCCCTACCAAAGTCAATCTTACTCTGGGCAGGTGGAGGTGGCAACACGTAAACTCACTCCATGGCACATCGTCCCTATGAGCTCGTATATCTTCCGACCGTTAAAAATACAGGAGCAAAGTACATGTTAAAGATGCTGTCACCCCGCTAAGTTAAGTTCAAATTATTCAAAAATATCAATAAATTATTTTTATATTATTTCAGATATCCCCCCTCTGCGAGCGCGTGCAATTTTTCGCTTGCTTTTGCAGAAAGACGGGAATTCCCCGGCTAGTTTTGAGCAGATAAAATCTTCAATTTTTTGAAAAATGACCTGCCACAGGTTCAACCACGGCCACCACACATCCATCCAAAATGTGACAGGAAAGGCCGAAACAATCCAAACAAACAACCAGCATCAAACGACAACAAAAAGAGTGAGGGATGTGAAAAATCCGTTTGGTAACAATTGGAACTTGTCGACCCCTTCACAACGACGTGTAACGACAATAGTGCGAACACGACAATTGTCTCAAAGATTGAGATCTTCAATGTATGTTTCAAAGTTCAATTGAAATAAAACCTTCCTTATGAAATTCAAAATGCTTTCGCCCGGGCAAAAGACGGAAAATTCCCCACATCCGGAGCAAAATGCGGGGAATCCCCACTTTTCAAGGAACAGATATGAATACATAAAAAAGAAAATCAAAAATATTTACTAAGCTCTCATTAATTGCGCAGTCTAGTGAGAACCAACGACCGCGCCAATGATGATAACAGTCATCCTCTCCATACCACCTCATGGCAGCAGAAATGTTGCCTTCATGTTGCTCATATTGACACTAAACCAGATTGGCGGCATAATATCGTCAGCATGCTTCATTGACGTTCAAATGATGCCATATTTACTGGGGTTTAGGGCAATGGGGCACCCAGAGTTGCCAATTTGTTCTCACGCCATCACGCCACGCCGTGCAGTGCCAAAGCCTGACAAATCCATCGCCAAGGACATCTCATGCAGTGCTATCCCAGTCTTAGGCCGAGTGGATGTGGCTCATACAACATCACGCCACCAGGGGAGGCGTTTTAAACTTTGATGAAGAGCGACAATGATTTGCTCTACTTTGTGGTCGTCTTGTGTCCCTCTTTTTCGGGGGTCAATATAGCGGCAATTTGGACCACTGGGACCAAACACAGCCATCTCTGTTGCCTCCGATACTTGTGAGAAGGGGATAGCAATAGTCACGTCCGGTCCCATATCTTCGGTTTCTGCAGCAAAGGGAGCGGTCCTACTGCCGCTATCGGTCGTGGTTGATGAGTTTCAGAGCGGATTGTGTTTTGTGTGCACAAGCGTTGCACAGAGAAAAAAAGATTCTCTACAAGTTGAAGATATTTTATATTTGATAATTTCAATAAAAAAGATAGAAATAGTATTTTATAGTTGGCAGTAAGTACTGACCATATGACATTTTCAACTGCATAATGAGGGTACGTGGCAAGGAAGGAGGTCCCTCTCACTCCACCAGATCCAGGAGTTGTCTCTTACTAACAGGTGGTTCTGTGTTGTTCTCATTCCCATTCCCAGGGAAACAGTCTCGTGCATATGATTACAGTGGTGGTGACGGGGCAGTTTGCACAGTGCATTTGCCCTTTTCTTCAAGTTACTCCCCATCCCGGTTGCAAGGGGGGAGGTGAGTTGTTTGCAGGGTTGTGGTGAGGGATTCTGGGGGGACTTTTGCTTGTTCCCACCGTACTCCCTCCTGCCACAGATCCTTTGGTAGTATTGGGAGGGCTAATTTCCCCCCCTGGCCCCGTGTAGTTGCCTGACCATTCCAAGTCCTTTCTGGGGAGCTGAGCAGGTCAGATAGTTGCGGGGTCTGGCTTGAGTCCCCCAGGCTCCTACAGAAGAGGCCTGGGCTTGGTGGCATTTAACCTCATTGGCAAAGAAGTCCGCTTTCATGCCCATTTCTGGATGGGTGATTTCACATTACTCTGCATTGGTGGGTTCCTTGTTGCCGTCAGTCATGAGAGAGATTGGGATGTCCTCCTCTCAGAAGAATTTGTCCTCATGGCACAAGAACTCTTTGAGCGCCTCATCATCTCCCTGTTGAATATGGCCATCAAGAGCCTGCATCCGACGGAGTTGTCTCAACTATTCCTCCCACAGCTCCTTGCTCAGGGCCGACCCCTTGTCAGATGCTACCTCCATTCGGCCTTCACACCCCCCCGGGCCAAATTCCTCATTCACGGTGGAGAGGTTGTCGTCCTATTTGGGGAAGACCTCAGTGCAGGAATACTTCCTTGGGGGGCAGAAATTTGCAGAGTGCCTCCTCGTCCCTTGCATGCATCTGAATGTTGAGGTCAAAAAGAATCTGCCGTGTTTCTTTGTCGTTCACAGAGGTTGCATAGTATAGTGGAGGTTAATCCCATAAGTTCTCTGTCAAAGGTGGGTCAGTGTAACCCCTTCCCCAGCTGACTTGCTCGTCGTCGTACACCCCTCTCCTCTGGGGAAGGGGCACTGATGGAGTTTCGGCAGTGGAGAGGGGGGGCTGAATCTCAGTTAGAGTCAACCCACGCCTACGGGTGGGGGTCACTACTTTCGAATGGAATGGCGCTACTGACCCAAGCACCGCTGCCACAATATGCCCACTTCCAAGGTGTGGGCAACGTTGTTGAGACAAAGAAGGGGAAATAGGCAAGGAGGGTTTCCATCCCATGGAAATTCTCCTTGTTGGCCAGGTAAGATCCTCTGGCTCTGGCGGTCCTGCGCGGGGGCGTCATGGCCTCCCTGGGGCTGTAAAAGTCTATGTGCTGTCATTATTGACCAGCCACCAGACCACTCAGATCCNAGGCAAGGAGGGTTTCCATCCCATGGAAATTCTCCTTGTTGGCCAGGTAAGATCCTCTGGCTCTGGCGGTCCTGCGCGGGGGCGTCATGGCCTCCCTGGGGCTGTAAAAGTCTATGTGCTGTCATTATTGACCAGCCACCAGACCACTCAGATCCGCAAATTACGACGACACACAATTACTGACCGGCCAGCTTCACAAAAGCACGAGGTTTTTCACGAGAATCTGCATGCGACAAAACAAACAAGTTAAACACAAGATGAAAGATGTTGAGGTTTACAAACACGTTTTCACGCTGGCTGGTCCAATGGCAAGTTGATTGCATTTTTTGGATGTTGAAAGCTAGCGTTTAAAATGGCCGGCCCGAGACCTTTGCCAAAAAAACATCATCGAACGCCAGTGGTCTGGTGTCACCCCCAAATTTTTTTGGCGACTGTCTTTCTTTTAAATAGTCAAAATTTCATTGGATCTCACATCAACGGTAGGTTCAGCTGACACCTCATTAGGAGGAAACAGCTGACATCATGATTTGACGTTGCTCAACTGTCAAGCGTATGTGCGTAAGTGTGATTATGGGGGAAATTATACTCCAATACATATAGAGGAACCGTATATAAATAGAACACACCCATCATATTCAAGCTTCATGAAAGGTATCAAATACCATTGTATCTGCACAGTGCAGCTGCTTCTAGTTAATTATTGCTACGTTCTCCTGGACATTTGTGTGTCAGTGTTTTAGGTCCTATAAGCTCGAAAGGAGGTTGCCCACAAAAAGAAGTCAGAAATAAAATGATGTAGTTTTTAACCAAGAGCAAGATGAGTTCAGAAGTGCCATGATGGAAGCAAGAAGATAGTATCAAAGATGAAACAAATGAAGTGCTCAACAACTACCTTCCTCCTTCTCCTCTGCTCTCTTAAGTATCTGGTAGATATCTAGGACTACTGTTTGAAATGCTATTATTCCCTACAGGCAAATGGAACATGCTGTGATTAGAATTGACTGATGAAGTGCATATATTTGCAAATTAGGGTGTGAGCTTTTGTCCAGACCATTGTCTCGTTGCCCTTGTAATGACTGGCACTTGTCAAGGCATAACTTGGCCACATATTCGAATTAGACTGTGACTGGCTTCCCTAATGATAGCCGACGCTGAGAATATATCCTGATGATTTTGCACAAACTGTATTGAGATAAACCAGAAATTCTGGTCAGGTTAGTTGGCAAATCATGACTATGCTGAGTCTATCTTCTCTGACAAGAGCAACAACAACACCATCTTCATTTTTGCCAACTCAATGACGAGATTATACTGCTAGTTGGCGGTGATGGAGGGGAAGCTAGACCTTTTGCAGAAAGACGTACAACATCATGGGCCTCCACGGTTTCAAAGACGAATAGTTTGCTCTGACGAGCATCGCAATCAACAAAATCACATTAGATGAAATTATGTCCACAGGTATGATAGTTACCCCTGCTGTCAATCGTGGGCTCAATTGTTGCTACGTGCTCATATTCAAATGATGCCATAGCTTGTCTAAAGATGCCTAGCAGCAAGGACGTGGATCAAGAGACGGTAGTCCATCTAAGTCCATGTAAGTCGCAGGTCTCAACTCATTGTTGGTGCTGACTAAGCAAGTATATGCTGGACTAGAAAAGTCAATTGGCAAGATGGATGGCGATGACGAACTTGCTGCTATTGTGTAACTTAGTGCTGCAATTAACACCTGCAATGTGCGCTTCAAGACAACAAACAAATATTTGGACAAATATCCATTGACCAGAGTAGTAAGATAGAGACTGGTTGATGGTCAACTAGCAGACCTGACAGAAGCTATCACTTCTTATTTTTGGCAAAAACAAAGCTACAGGATTATATAGTGGACAAAGCATTCAATTACAGCAATTGTGATATGTGCACAATGGTTTTACATTGTGAGCTGTTGATCCCTGTTCAAAAGGGAGCTTTCAAAAAGTACTTGCAACAACCTGTTCAAGCTGGTGCGGAAGCAGGAGTTGTGTATCAATGGCATTATTGACCGACCAATTTCTATGAGTACAACATCAAGACTATCCTCCTACATCTCATAGCCAGCAACACAATAGGCATCAGACACGGCAATAGCCTGGCACCCCCCAATATTAATCGCTTTTGCTTTCATCTCGTGGTTGGTATCCTTTTGGAATAAGTATTTATTGCACTCTTTTGACCTTGATACGTTGGAATCAATTAAAATACGGTACTTACACATCATTTGTACTTGTTCCGAACTATGCACAAATCTCACGTGTGGATTATAATCGAAAGTGCATCGTGATATGTACGAAGGTTCTGGTATTTTAAAGCACGCGCTTGCCAAACTTCAGTCCAGTGTTGTTGTGAATCCGAACTCCGGCATCACAATTTCTCATGTAGGAATCAATATAAAATCATTTTCATCTGTGCGTTCGCTTTCTCGCTACACTCCTTTATCGAGTAGGCATCCAGGTACGATACGTATCATACTGCTGCCCATCTACTTGAAAAACTCCAACATCACTACGTAAAGTTTCCAAATCAACAATTTTTGACGCTTTCTGTGTGATTTTTGACACTTTACGCGCAATTTTTGACGCTCATGTGTTATTTTTTCACATTTCGGCGACTTTCATGAATTCCTCCGTGGGATCCACTTCAGAAATTGTACAAAAACATTTTTCGCGGTTGTTAGCATAGTCACCGCGTTAGCCTGGCGCTCGCCGGTTACATCGTATTTACATTTAGGGCTCCTCAATTAAATAATTTCACCGTGTCTGCAGCAGCGGCAGCTGCCTCTAGTCAATTAAGCGGGGAACAAAATATTGGATTATCATGGGAGGGAGGAGTAGCACCTTCTCGTGTAGTGAGAACTGTCAATTTGATTCTTTATGGTAAACAATGTATACGTTTGGTGTGACAAAGATGTTCAAATACAATTGAGTTACTCTCTAATCATATAAGTTGTTTTTGGATTTTTCCATTGCAGAACCAGCTCATGATAATTGTGTGACTCTAGCATCTTTCTTAAATACGGAACTATCCTCAAGTTTAACATGATATAATATACAACACAGCTTTGTTCACTCAATATCTCCTCACCATGCATCCAATGAACAGGGAGCAAACCCTTTTTACATCATCCTTCTGTATTCTTACTTTCCTTGAAAATTATACACTCTCAATCATAAATTAGTTGTAGCCAAACTGGTTTTGGTTCTGTATAGGAACGAGAGGAAAAATTAAACATCTAGGAGTAGGAATCGATACAAAAATACGTCCTACAATAGAAAATATGACGTCGCAAGACCTTATACAGTCCCCACTCCTTGAAAGTATTTTTGCTTGTGTCTAGACAGGTTGCACGATTTTGGACCGTAAGCTGGTATAGTATGTATCTAGAGGTATGAATCGTACCCCGCTCACAAGCGAACAATGGCGCAGCCACTTCCCCTCACTACAAAGGCTGCTGTGGTGACCATATAAGACTGTGGATCTAAAAAGTGACAAATCTCTTCTCCAGAAGGTCCGTAGTCTTCTTCGGGCAATCAGCTGGGAATTACGGACCATCCAAACCCCCTTAAGCAAAAATAAATATTGATAAATCTAAAAACATTCACCGCCCATCATGAACCATTCACCCACCACATGTAATAGATGAGTTCTGACGTGCTGAACAACGTATTGCATCTAAATTAAGTAAACTAATACGAGGTAGCTCAGCAGCTTTATCTATTGACCATTACTTCATCATTACCTACATTACTTATGAAGCGTCAGTCCGGCGGCTTCGAAACAAGCTGCCTAAGGACATTGCCATTTTGTTGGCCGGCAAATGGTACAGTGCAAATTCCCAATGCCAAACCGTCAGCCAAAGATATGAGAGCCCTTTGTTGATGTCTGCCACCGCAGCTGATGGGTCTGTTTTTGCTCATGATTGTAGTGTTTGTGGTCCTGTTGCATGTCGCAATGTGGTGACTTTATCTTGTGAAGCAGCCGGCAGCTGGCGCAATACCTTTCAGTATCAGTGATTGTGAGGATCTCCCAGGCACTGCAACGCGTGAGAAAAAAAAACTGAAAACCCTTCGTCAATGTGGGAACAAATTGCAATCAGACATGATAACAAGGAAGGCAACTGCGCCGCGACCACCAAGCAAACGGCCCCTTCCCCGCTTGATTCGAGCACGGATGGACAGATTGGAACATGATAGACGGGTACACGGCGTGGAGAACCGTCTCTTGTTATCGTCCAGTTTCAATGTTCAAATTGAAATTTGAGACCAGGAACCTCTTGACGTTGACCAGCAACATTTCATTGAAGGGGGGCCAGACTGTTTAATTTCGTTTGTCGTTTCTTCCTCCATCTCTGATGCTGTCCTCGTGCCGAGTAACGAGCTTGAGTTTGCCTACCCATTCACGTAACCAGAGACTGGTTTGGGTTCTGCGTGGGAAAATCTTCTACGTAACAGATAAATATCTAAATTCTTTGGAAATAGTTTTTTGTATTCACGTGGCAGAGTCCAGGGGCACCATGGTTGGTTGGTGGGTGGGTACGATCCGTACTTACCTACCTACCTCTACTAGCTACAGTCAAAACTCGTGCAATGTGTGCACGCAAAAGTGAAAATTAGTCAAAACATCAACGACCGACGACTGTATAAACGATCGTGACGTCATTTTTTGTTCATTGTTCGAAGGGCGATAAATTTGCACCAATTCCTACTCATAGAAATATTTTCGATTTTCATCTTTTGTTTCCACGCAGGATTCCAAACCAGTCCAGCCGCAGTCCTACCTTAGTCTTTTGCACCCCAGCGAGTCAAAGGTCCCTAGCGAGCTACAAGAACCTACATTGGTCCAGCCCTTTTGGAGCGGCAAGTTGGTTTCTCCTTCTTAGTGGGAATTTTGGCCTCGGCGGAATACTTTGGTTAATTTTGGCGGGTTGAACTGCGTGGATGATGTGCCTCGGCAGCGAAATTAAAATAAAAGTTAGGTCTCACTATTTAACCAATGGTCCTTTGATTATACATAAGAATTTTCGGAGAGCTGCAACACACCGGTTTGGCAAAAATCGGCTCCACCTGTCACTACAGGTCGCTAGCTGTTGTCGCATTTTTTTGTATTTGTCAACAAGTATCGCTGAATATTTTCAACGGTAGCTCAGGTTTTTGCGAAGAGTCTTTAGGTGTCAGTAGGTTTAGACTAAAACTTAAGCTACACTTCCGCAACAGTTTGCGCATGAAACGTGTGTCTAGAAATGCCGCTAATTAACACCTAGTGTTGCCCAATGTCGCTTAATGTCGCGATATGTCGCGAGTTGTCACTCAATTATTGCAATGTGTCACAAAGTGTTGCGCATGACACTTGAGCATTGCTGCTGATACAACAATATGTGTCTCTCAATGTCGCAAGTTGTCGCTCAAATGTCATGAACTGTCACAAGGTGTCGCAACCTGTCCCAAGATGTCGCGAGATGTCATGCAGTGTCGCGCGTGACACTTGAGTGACACTTAGCAACATTTGAGCTACAGTTATCTGTATGGCCAAGGGTCGCTTAGTCTCGACCAACAGCATTCTATCGCGCATTTTTTGCATTGACGTCGACTATTGTTTATCGCTGAAATAAAACCGACTGTCCTCGACGATGAAGATATTTGCTTTTTGTTTTGATCCGTAGCTCAAACCGGTGTGTTGAAGTTCGTGGAATGTTGAAGCAAACTTATGGGCTATTTTAGATACTTTAACCTTTGGAGGTTCCTGCGTACATGGGGAGTACCTGATCAGTACCGTTGAACAATTTTACTTATTAGCGTCATCCCCAGGGGACGAACCTCGAAGAATAATTAGATGTAGCGATAGACAAAATGGTTCCCGGAAATGCCAGATGCAGGCATAAAGAGTAAAGAAACAATAACAGTTATTGCTTTGAATTCACCCAAAAATCTTGCTTTGAGACATTGAGCGATGACCCAGTCTTCCATCTCGATCGCCTCGCCTTCTCTCTCGCTCTTCGGAGCTCTTCAAGCATGCAACAACGAAAATCCACACTGTACGAATTGTACTTACTTCTACAACAATGAAAGGATCGATCAACGAAGCATCGTTACAGGAAGAAGCACTGGCGTCGTTCAGGAGGGTCAGTAGATTCGTATGGTAGCGTCAAGCGGTGGAGGTTGCCTCGACCCGAGGTTTGGTAGCCGAGAGAAAACGCCAGACCCAGATCGGGTGTTTGCGCTTCTGGTACCCAGACCAGTCCGGGGGTCTCTGAAACTTCTACGAGTAGAACTCCACGAACCGCATCCCTGAATGTTTCGGAGAACCGTCGCCTTTCCCGCGCGTGAAAACGCAGAAGTTTCATCGATCAGAGTCGCATACAAAATAGTATGATACTCTGTCTGTGTGCCCCTCTCGACAGAGTTAAGCAATCTTTTTCACCAAGATTTGCTTCCTCCTGGTACTATTGTAGGCTTTGTTGCATACACGAACCATTCTAAATAACATGATTTTGTTCTACGTTCCATCTTCTTTTACGGTGGCCTGCAGATATTGTACCATAGTTTACTCTTTACATATTATGCGCACGTGCGTTTAGCGGTTTGGCAGGGTGGCTGTTCCACAGTGCCGTTGGCGGAACTCAGTCCCTCAGTTTTTCATAACATCATCGACTCCTGTGGGGGACATCCTCCACACCTGACTGTAGAATCTTCTAGCCAGGTTGCCCGCTCCTGTTCTAAGAGGCGCTCGGCCTCCTAGTCCTGGGCGAAGAACAGCGCCGCGGCTCGCGCCCGCGCCCGATCCCACTCGCTGCTCTCGGCCGCCACCTGCGCAAGCAACGCCCGCTTGGTTTAGTGACGGCGTGGGCAGGCTGTACGTACGGTTGGGGCCTGGGTTTGAATCCTGTAATTGACGATAAAAAGTCTTTTTGGGGGTTCCTGACTAACGCGTTCCTCGACTGTTTTGACTGTCCACCCTCATACGTTGCCGCCTGTCTACAAGTGGAGCAATAATTATTAGTCAATCACTCCGCGGTATACTCCGCGTACGAATGTCAGGACGGACGCCGTTCGTGTGCCCCATCGCGACACGGTAATCCTGGGGGACACATAGCCTACTCTCTTCGCCCGCACCGTAGCACCGTGCGCGCACGTTGATCGGTGGCCAAAGCTGACTAGATCAGTACAGCCCCGCGACACCATAGTAGATGC
>JALLPA010002210.1:0-10199 GCA_036939895.1 Thalassiosira exigua | reverse complement strand
ATGAATGTTTAGAGGGCGAGACTTAAAATAGAGGGCAAATCAGATACCCCCAATATTTGATATTTTATTACCTAGGAGTACACACGATCCTAAACGAGGGCGAGAACGCGACGAAAGATCCGCCCTCAAATCATCCTAAACGCCAACGACGACGGCAACGGCAACGGCAACGGCAACGGCCGGCAAAAAAGAGGTCGCTCGATCGGGAGCCTGGACCTGCCTCGACCTAGCTGGACCTTGTCAATCTGGACGATGACGCCCCTCGTCGCCCTCCTACTCCCGATCGCCCTCCTCCTGGCGCCTCCGGCGTCGTCGGCTTCGGCTTCGGCTTCGGCGTCGCCGCCCCGCGGAGCTTCCTCGTCGTCGTCGTCGTCGCGGCCGCCGGAGCGGGCGCTGGCGGCCTCGCCGTCGAGCGGCCGCCGAGCGTCCCGCGAGAAGGAGGAGCGGTACGAGATCCTCCCCTCCGACGCGATCCTCGAGCGGATGCGCGACCTCGTCGCGAATCATCCCGACTACGTCACGCTGACGACGACGCAGGAGTGGTTCGGCCTGCCTCGCGCCGGTGAGTTTGTCGTTGTTTTTCCTCCGACGAGGGGACGTGGAGAGTATTTGGCTGTCGGCCACGTGAACATGCCCAAAAACGAAAGGCCAGTCTTGGATGTGCGAGCAGTTCGAAGTATCGCTCGGGGATGAAATTGGCCTTCGGCGTATTGACCTCGATTTTCAGGTCTACTCTCTATGGTCGCAGACCTCAGCAACTTACCTTGGCACCTTGCTCCTTGCACGCCCGCGCGGGTACGCAGGAGGCGAGGATGACTGTCCCTTCGACGCGACCTACGAGGGAGAATCCGGTCCGGGATGCAACAACTACGTCCTGATAGTGCAGGACAAGCAAGCTTATCCCGACGATTCGGACGTGCGATTGGACGCCAATGCGGAGCAGTACCTCGCTCGCGAGGGGGGATGGTTCGGGGAAGGCGAAGAGGGCGGTTCGACGGGAGCGGGGAGGAGCGGTTGGACCCGCGTCCCGGACGTCTTCCTCTCCGGATCCGTGCACGGGAACGAGCGGGTCGGTCCCACGTCGCTGCTGGAGATGGCCGAGCTGCTCGTCGCGGCGGCGCACTGCGAGGGCTTGCCCCGTTCGGCGCTGCGACCTTCGAACGGGGCGACCGCGGCTTCGAACGAGACTGCCGCTGCGGGCGACGACCACGTGGAAATGGAGGTCGTTGGCGACTCCGCGTGGGAGGATGAGGTCGCCGCCGCCCGCTCGTGTCGTTCGCACCTATCGGAAAACCTCGGCCTTCCCCCTGCGCACCGGCGGTGGCTTGCGCGATTGGTCTCGACGCGTCGGACGGTGATCATTCCCACGGCCAACGCCCTGGGATATAGCCGCGACAAGAGGGAGGAGGGGCACATCGACCCGAACCGCGATTTTCCGTTCGACATCCCTCCCAGCAAAGACGATACTTGCATGCAGACGATTGCCGGGCGGAGCATCAACGAACTGTTCAGGAGTCACTTGTTCCCCATCGGGCTGACGTTCCACGGCGGCATGGAGGTCATAGGCTACGAGTGGGGCGCGCCTACGTACCTATCGAATGAGGCCCCCGACGCCCGGGCCCAGGACGCCATCGCGGGCGCGTACTCCCGCTACGCCGGAGGATTCGAGGGACACCAGGCGTACGACTACGGGACCATGAACGACAAGGTCTATTACGTCCGGGGGGGGATGGAGGACTGGGCGTTCGCGGGGAGCTGGGATCCGGACCGGGTGGTCAGCTGCAATCCGGATACGTTCGGGGGATACCCGCGGAACAAGACCGTTTACAACAACGCGACGCTGAGGGCGTTCAACATGCTGGTCGAGACGAGCGATCCCAAGGCTCCGGGGAGGGGGGAGCTGGGGAAGAGGACCGGGAAGCCCCTGCACGCGGGTGGGGGCGGCGAAAACGGGCACATCGCGCGTAACATCAGGCTGGCGTTGCTCGCGATGGACGTCGTCGAGCCGTACCTTTCGATACGGTCGGCAGGAGGCCTGGTGCTTGAGGAGGACATCGTCCCTGGAGTGAATCCCAGAAGGCACAATGGGAATTCCTACTTCGAGAATTCGATGATGGTGTGGGTTCCCGGGATGGGGATCGGTAGAAGGAAGATGAAGGAATCGGGTGTCACAATTACTTGGACGGTAGCGGGCGCGTTTGAGATCGACGAGACTGAGTTGGTCTACGGCCCTTGGGAAGCGTTGCCGGCTGGCAACCTTGCTGACGCAGTCGACGGCGCATACCCCTCTGCGCAGACCTTGCAGGTCATTGCCGACCCGGATTCATTTCAGTTGATCAGACCGAGCTTGTCGGCAGGGAGATCCCGGTGGCATGAGAAGGGAGCACAACCATCCTCTGGTACCTCAGAAGATGGTTTCGATGATGCCGTCTTTCAGGCCACCGTCGACCCCTCTCGTTACCCCCCTGGCACCACCCTTGCAGTCTTCGCACGCGCTAGGGTGGATAAGTCCTGGCTGGACCCAGTCTCCCCAAATGACGTAGCTCCCCGGGGACTGGGGCCCGTGAGCCACGTGGTCAACGCCCGCCGGAACCCTGACTATCTTGCCATGAATGAAGGGAAGGAGATACGGGGGCGGGAGGACAATTGGTGGTATTCAGCCCCAATAACTCTTGTGGCGGGGTCGGACGCAGGAGTTGATGGGGAGGAGTATGTGCTGAGGGAGGCGAGAGCAAACAGCGCGCCGATTTTGATGTCCGCAGATGGAAACCAGGTGTTGGCAGTTCACGTCAACTCACGCATGGGATATCTCCCGGAAGCCACCGAAACGCTTTCGCATCCAAGTAAACGGGGAGGGGTACCAATCTCACAGAGCATTCCGTGGCTTCTGGGCTCTCTTGTTGTCTTCTTTTCTATCGCCTTGCTTGTCGTGCACCGGAGGCGACGAGCAAGGTATGGCGCGAGATCGAGGCTGGATGACCTCAACCTTGAGGACGAGGATGTCGCAGGGGGCAGTTTCGGCCCTCCATACCGTGATGACCCGGCGAGCGGTGCTATCGAAATCACATGACTATCAACCTTACACCTCAGGAAAAGAGCACCATGATCTCACATTCCTCTCAACAACCGCCATTTGCAAAAGTTGCTTTTCCAAACTATTTGAGCAATGGTTAGATACAACAGGGATGTCACTTTTGAGTGAATTGACTTAAATCATTGATACTAAAAAGTGACGAAAATTCCGGGTAGATAACACCATCCCAAGGCACCGCACCGTTGACCCCCTCCCCAGCAACTCTCAACCTCAAACTAAAAGGAGCCAGAAAAGGGACAACGGTGGGATGTGTTACCAGAATATTTCCGTATCGTACCGGTCCCAATGCCACACACATAAAAAGGGGCGATTACGATACCCACTACGAACCCTCTACTTAGGAACGAGGCACGAGAGGCAAAGATTTTGGCTTAGCATTAGTACAACCAAGGTCATACCCACAACCTAATTATTCCCTAGCCACCTTTGATAATAATCCTTGGACCAATATAACAAAGGATTTAAGCCAATCAATGCACCATCATATCGAGCTTCCAATCCATGCAACTCTTCTCTTGATGCATTGTCTTGTAAGCCATTCACTGACAACCTCGTTTCTGGAAACACTTCTCGAATCAACTTTATCAAATTCAACGACCCTCCACAGGTCGAAGCGTGTCCTGCCTCTGGCACAACATGCACGAAAGCATTTCGAAAAACCTCCGAAGACAGTCTGTTCGCTTCATCTAGTGACGGCAATGTCAAGTCGAACTCTCCCACGATGATCATTGTCCGCAACTCTTGCGACACCTTCAACAAGGCGTAATTGTCTATGTCTGCGGGTTCGTCATCATCGGAATCACGTGTCGATTGGAGCATACCCAACCGGTCTTCAAACACACCATTGCCCCATTCTAGCCATTCCTCCAACCTCCACTCCAAAGTATCCTTTGGCATGAACTTGAGCCTGTTGGGCAAGTCAAACGCCACCCGTCCCATATAAGCCTCTCGTTGGGGATTGTTCACCACAGAAGGCAACCCCTTCGACGAGAGTATGGTAATTAGTTGTTGCATCGCTCTTCCTCGGTCCAAAAATAAGGGCACCAGGGAAGTGACCAAAGAGAAGACGTACTGAACGCCTGCCAAAGCAGGGATCAACGGCTGAGCATTGGCGATGGGAGGACCAAGTTCGTAGAGGCTCGAACGAAGGTAGGATGTGGCGGGATTGACCAGTATCAGTCCCCGCAACTCCACATACCCGTCGTACGTCGGTCGGTTCAACTCGAACGCAACCTCAGTCGCCAGGATTCCACCAAAGGATTCACCCATCAGATACACCACGCCCAGTCCCCCCTCGCCGCCGCCACCCTGGCATTCCCTCAGCAAAAAGTCCACGACGGCGTCCTTGAGCTCCTCGAACGTCGAACGATCCTCCATATCCACATTCATGGCGCGGACGTCGAACTCCTCTCCCAGCGAGGGGAACTGCAAGAAGGGCGCGAGGACGGTGCCGTCGAAGCCGGGGAGGTAGAGCAGCATCGGCTTCGGCCGCCGTCGCAGTCCCATCTTGAATTCCTCGTACTCGCGCACGGCCGGGGGATAGCCGTCTTCCAGCAGCGGAGTGACGAACTCGATGCGCCCGTCGTCCCCGTCGCCTTCCGCGGCGCGACGGCGCCTCCTCTCGACGCCGTCCTTGATCTCGAGCCGCCGGTCGAGGCTCCCGATGGCGTTTTGGAAGGCCTCGCCCCAGGCCCAGGCGCCGGTGCCAGAGGGGCGACGAGTCGCGAGCCCGCGGCGACGAGGGTTGACGCGGACGTGGGAGTCGGAGAAATCGCCGCCGAGCAGCTGGCGACGCGGTCGCCGAGCGGATCCATCGTGCACGAACGCCGATCCTGCCCCGGAGCGGGCGGCCATCAACCCGGCGGCCATCACCAGCGGCGCGAGCGACGACGTCGGACGACGCGGCGCGCGGCCCTCGGACCGACGCCGCGGGCGGCGTCTCGTGCGGGACGAGCCCTCCGATTGGCCGGAGGCAGCCCCATTGGGTGGCATCATGGCTGAATGGTCGGCGCCTGCACCGACGGACATCGGCATCGGGGCGGACATCATCTTGGCGTTGAATTCAGTGAGATTCTGTAGAAACGGCCCGTTGCCCGTTGTGCCCAGATAGCAGAGGCGTGAAAGATATCCAGATAAATATCCATCTAGATGTGAGTCCCGCAAAAAGTTCAACAACTTGATGACACGTGTAGCCACGAGTCACGAGTCGCCGGGGAGCGAGGCAGGAGCCGATATTCCTGGAGCGGGGGAGCAAACAAGAGCAAGAGCGAGATCTCAGATCTCCAGAGGCAGAGGAGATCATGAGGTCCGTCGGCGTCGCCTTCGCCCAAGCCAGCCTCCAAGCAACGATGAACACTCGTCGATCCCTCGCCGCAAGGAGGGCGGTCGTCCTCCTCGCGGTCGGTGGCCTGGCGTCGGCGTCAGCGTTTCAAGTCTTTCGCGGTCGGGGCTCGCCCCTGACGCCGCCTCCGTCGCTTCGGCTTCGGCCGTCGTGGTCATCGTGGTCTCCGCGCGCCGGCGCCACGGCGCTGGACATGGCCGCCGGCGACGGAAAGGGGACCAAGCGACGCCGCCGGAAGCGCAAGAAGGCGCCCGAATCCGTGGGGACGGCAGAGGCGCCGGCAGCCAAGGCGGCCCCGGCCCCGGCCGAGCCTTCGACCGAAGCCGGCGCCGCGCCCGTCGAGGCGGCGGCCGACGTCGAACCCCCGAAGCCGTCGGCCAAGTCCCTCGCCCAGGATATCCTGGCCCAGGAGCGGATGATGTACGACGAGGACGACCTGACGTCCTTCGAACCCCAGCGGCTCGAGGAGGACGATCGGATCGCCGCGGCCGCGCAGAAGGCGGGATACGCCGTCGACGGGGGCGAGGGAGGCGGGTCGTCCCAGCTCGAGGACCTCTTCGACTCCCGCGAGTTCCTCCAGCGCAAGCGCGAGCGGCAGCTGGAGGAGGAGTCTCGGACCGGGAAGACCGCCGTGCCGACGCGGAAGAAGATCAAGCGGTCCGACGTGGAGGCGTACACGAGGCTGCTCGAGATGGACCCCACGGCGGACGAGGACGACTCGTACTTCGAGGACGAGGGGGTGGATTTCATCTCGGCGCTGCTGGGGGACGTGGAGCCGGGGGTCGGGACCGACAGCGACGAGAACGCCAACAAGTCGGGGAAGAAGGTGCAGAAGAAGACGAGCTTCTTGGGCATCGGGAGCGGGCCGCTGCAGGTGGGGCACTTCATCGGCGCGCTGGGCGTGGTGCTGATGGCGCTCGTGGAGTATCCTGGCTTCCCGTTGACGAATCTGCCCAATCCGCTGAGGGGGGCGTTGCAGGGCGGTGCGTTCGCATCTCGTCTCGTTGTCCATTTTGCAGTGCTTTGTGTTGCGTTCCGAAACCTCACGTCTGCCCAAAATTGCTTGTCGAATGCGACGGACTTTTCCTCGAAATGTCCAGGGCTTGGGACCATCTACCTGATCAACGCCGTGCTCGCCGTCTTCGCGGCCATATCGGCCCCATCTCGCGGCCAGCCCTCCCTCCTCTGGGGGGCCAAGACGTTCGCAGTAGGAGGAATAGCGTACGACCAGCTCATGCAGATCCCAACGCCGGAGGAGCTAGCGGAACGCGCACGGAAGGAGGAGGAGGAAGCGAAGATGAGAAGGGGAAGAAGGAGGAGGCAGAAGTAAGCCAGGGGTTCGCTGGATGGTCTGGGCAGTGCAGCTTCGGCATGGGTTTTGAACGTTATGGCAACAAAGACGACTATTGATGAACCTGGCAAAGGACCTTCTAACCAAAGAGGAGAGATATTGGGATTGATGATTGTTGGTACATCGGGCACCCACACCTCTGAATTAACACGTGGAGCCTGGTTTGTGCCCTCATGTATTCATCCAGGTGTACCCCAACAGATTTAGCTAACAAAATCAAGGTATCAATTTTGGTCAATCTAGCATTCGTGCAACGGGTATTTTGATAGGGGTATCGCAAAAATAGAAAAACTCAGCACTCAAGCAAATTTGTCTGGGTGCTGATGCAGCAGGGCTTCTTATTCAGATTCCACACATGGGTTACTGTGTACTATCAAGCACGCCAACCAACTTTAGTGTGATCAAACTTGTTCAGTGCTGGCTTTTGCATGAACTCGGGCTGTCTGTGCCCAAGCTTTGTCAGTTGAACTGATGCATAGCTAATAAAGGTTTCAGACAGGCTGCGAAGCAGAGCTATAAGCTTTGTGGGTCGAGCCGAAACATTGTAGCAAAAGGCTTTCAGTGCAGCCCAAAATTAGAGGGGAACTTCGTTCCCATACAGATGATGGTAAAAAAATACATTCCAGCGCGAGTTCCTCTGAAAAACACTTTGACTTGGAGTGGGAACCGAACCCCCATCCCCATTGATACCAATGATGCCCGATGCTACTCTACCAAGTGCGTATATCAGGCAAAAAAGTATTAGTACTAATTAAATACGTATGCATTGGCAATATTGGTTCGCGGTCTGGTTCCAATGCATTGTTCTTGGTTGTTCTTACATCTATTATATTGATTCCTAAGTTAACTTTGGAGACCATTCGGGAGACGGTGGCTTGAGTTATTTAATTCCATGAAATGATGTCTACAATAATATAAAAATTACCATGAAAAGGAATTATCTTAACCATTTGGGGAAATGGTCTATCATGTATATAAAGGGCCTGTTCATTGTTGATTACTCTCGCATCAAACATCGAATATCGAAGGCCAAAAAATAAGCACACCTTTTAGGCCAGATTGTTTCTGGGCGGTTTGTTCGATTATTGGTGCTGGCCTTCGAGAAAAGTGACTACTTCGAAGATCAAACTGGTCACATTTCTCGAATCAAACTTTGGCCGGAACAATTAGTGGAAATGAAACCTTTCAATTTCACAATGTTTCGATCACAAACCTTTGATCACAAAAGGTTTCACTTGTTCTTTGTTGAAAAGTTATGTTTGTGATCTGAGATCACTCAGACTTGGTTATTATCTGACGATAATGCCAGTGACAAATCGGAGATTTGGTGAGACATTAGTGCAGCTAATACCCGGCATAATAATGTCAGCTTCATTTGGAAATTTTAAAAATAGAGAAATCGCTCAAATCAATATATGTAGGAATTTATAATAGGGGCCGAACCAGTAGATACAATTACGTATTAATTTTATTTATCACGATATTTGTCTGGCGTCCGTAGATTTTTACGGCCAATCCGCCATTTTCCGTCCTTGCCGAACTCCCTCGGCACCCTTCTCCGGATTCGTCACACCATGGCCCCCACTACAATACTCAAATCCCCACCCTTGATGCAAAAGTTTGCCATTTGTATCGGTTCCTCTGCCGAACACCTTGATACAGCGGCAAGGGGGCAACACTTTCACATGCCGCTGCATCGCCAGAATTCCTGTATCGGGGATCCACAGATTGTAAAACTGCATTCACCGAGACAGAAGAGCAGCGTCAGACCATTATTTGACCATGGTTGTCACCGGGAGTTGTCTCTGGTTTGGCGGCCGAAAACAGCTGCCGCCGTCTCCGTCGACGGCACCCATCACCTCCCGAAGGTCCTTGGTAACTAGTAATCTGGGTCCACTAGCAAAGACTCCCGATTACCAGAGTCCCACATACATGGCACTCCGGAGTGCATGAGAGCCACTCATCCTTTATCTCCTCGAGGCGTTCTCTGGCCAACCATGGCCAACCTAAGTAACCCATGAAAATTGGCCAACAGATTTGCAATGACTTCCACCTCCGTGAGTTCACGCCTTCCCTAGTTGGCCAATCCTCTTAGGAGAACCAACAGCCCTAACGATGGAACTATCCGGCCACGACGACGGATAATGTCTGGACAGCGTGCTCTGCTTCCAGCGAGGTTGCCTGCACCGAGGTCGGGAAACTCTCGATATCAAAGACGGCGGCTGGGCACTTCAACCAACAATACCACCATCTACTGCAAGGGCGTCCGCCGCGCCATGGTGGGGATGCTCGGCCCTGGCAGCTTTAACAGCATGGCTGGACTTCTCGACGGGCCCACCTCCGAGTTGGAGAAAAACAAATCGACCGGCTCTGTGACATGGAAACAGGTCATCACGGACGAGGCCAAGATAGCAAAGAAGACCTTGATGAACGGCCAGCCTGTTGCCCCCGATATCACCAATCGCACCGACGCGATCGACGAGGCCAACCGTATCAACGCAAACAACCAGGCCGTCATCGGGGCCAAAATCGGCGCTACAGAAGCCATCGTTGCCGCCGTGGGCACCGCCGTTACCGACTCCGTGCTCCGCCTCCCCGACGGCTGACGAGGCCAACCGTATCAACGCAAACAGCCAGGCCGTCATCGGGGCCAATATTGGCTTGACAGAAGCTATTGTTGCCACCGTGGGCACTGTCGTCACCGACTCCGTGCTCCGCCTCCCCAATGGCACGGAAACCAAGGGCGCCAACGAGTACGATGCTGGAAGGCGCGTTGCGCCCCCTCATCCACGACATCATTTAGCAACTCAACGATGTCATCAACCTCAAGTTCAACTTCAAGCATAGGGTCGACACCAATGTCGAGCTCCTCTGCATGATGCTTGTCAAGACACACTCCTACGGCATCACCCTCGTCAAGACAAAATTGTCGTCCTCGTCATCATCCACAATGGCACCTGCGCGCAGAACGAAACGTGGGGGGCCGAGTTCCGCCCTGTTCTCCAGTCGCTCCGTCAGAAGTACGCCTACAATCACGTGCATGACGGGACATTTGTCGGGGACATTCTCGCAGTTGGCGATGTGGGGATTGACGCCATCACCTGCCTCACCAAGATGCTGTCTAAGGCGGGCCCCTCCTTCCTAGGTTCCACCGTTGACATTGAGTCCGCAGCGATTCGTCGTGTGGCCGCAGCCGTAGCCGAAGCCGCAGCCGCAAGGAAAAGGACAAGTACAAGTGGAACGACAAGGGGAAACGGGAAGAACGTTGCGAACGCAGCAAATTGCGCAGCAGGAAGGGCGGCACGGATTGGAAGGACAATCAGGTGCTGTGAGAACCAGCACACGAGCGTGCACAAGAGGAGAGAATAAAACTAGATAGGGATAATAATATGGGGAGCAAGGGCAGCGACACG
>JALLPA010002204.1:0-15200 GCA_036939895.1 Thalassiosira exigua | reverse complement strand
TCATCAGTCTGATTGTAAATCGCCTTTTCAAGACGATCATTTTGATATAAGGCACATTTTCATAGCCCTAAATTTCGTGCAGAACAAACATTTGCCCCGACTCTATGAAGCTGATCTGACCCTTAGCCATATCTAATCTTGTGTACATCACTGAGAAAGTTTGAACATATCCATAATTGAGAAGATTAAAGGCACCACCATATTTGAACACTGTAATTAAAAAGCCAATGTCTATTGTGTGACAAACAAGACAGAAGAAGCTTTGACACATAGGTCAGCGTATCTCCACTAGTAAGAGCTTCAGGGTTGATTTCAGAATTCAATAGAAATCATATTGCATATTCAACAAATTATGCTACATAGCAGACTTGGTTTGATCCTGTGTGAATTACTTATATAATGAATCCTTTCAAAATCCTTCTTGATATTTTTTGGACGTTTTTTTTTAACAAAACTACTGACAATAAGCTAAGCGACCGTTTTGTCTCCTCAATCTCAATCAACCAAGTTTTGCCCCCTCCACAGCTTCTTGGTAGGAATACCCTGCTCTACACCTTCTGCTACATCATATGATGCCACCGAGCTTCATGAACTGATGATACATCCACCCATTGGAGCAGCCAATGCTCTTGATATCACCATGAATTTTTAATTTGTATTTTTGTGCCGAAGTTAGTTTGTCCCCATCAGGCAAGTGAATTGTAAAGGGTTGATTGCATCAGCTATCTCTGTGCAAGGGGCCCCATGTAATAAAAAATGTGCCGTTGCCCCCGCGTCAGCGATAGCCATATCCACTGCAATGCGTAATTCATCCACATTAAAATACGTCTCTCTCGCTCGTTCACTTGTCCATTCTTCCTTTGCGATAGCCTTCCATGCAAGTGCCCGTGTCGTAGTGTTGAGGGGGAAAGCTTTGGGGTCATAGTACTGGGTTGGTCACAGCTTGCCGTGTGATCACATGCCTGCACTGGCCAAATGTCACATAGGAGCGTGCCATTTGGCAACGAGAATCCCGGTGGCACACAAATGGGCGATGATGCGTCACACGTCAGTGACCGTGTTCGTTTGCGCGCGCGCACTCGTGCAGTTGGTGTGCACTACTGTCTCATAATCGGCTGCTGTGTTGTTTGGGGTGGGGGTTGAGGAGTACAAACAGACATGATCTAGTTTATCTCTCCTCACCCCTCACCTTCAGGAGCCCGTCCACTGGCCCGGTCCCTGCACTCACTGGTTCTGGTAGTCGTTGTGTCCGCCGTGCCCACGATTTCATCCATCGCGGCGTCCGCCACCCTGCTGCTGGTTGTAGATACCCATCCATGGTTGCTGCCCCATCTGCGCCATCGTGAAGAACCCTTGTTCGCATTATGCGCAATGATCCACCCCTTGCCCGCGTCTGATCCATGGGGCAGCGTTTTGTGCTGCGGTTTCATGCTTACTCCTGGGCAAGGTGGGCTTCATCTCTCTTGCTTTTAGGGATATGGCCTGGCCCTGGGTTGGGGCACTGGCAACTACGGTTGTGGTTCACATCGTAGCCACACGTGTAACAGTACTCCAGCCCAGGAAAGTGATTTTTCGTGTTGGAGTATGGGGCGTTCTGCTGTTGCTGCCCCTGCCCCTGCCCCTGCTTCTGGGCGCGCCTACACTTCCACTGCGCCTTGAATTGCTGTGTTGTGAAAAACACTGCTGGGGCTGCCCTTGACTGGCGCCATGGGGTGGAGACTTGCACTTCTTGCCGGGTGACATGCCCGGGACCTAGACGAATATGGGTGGGCCTTGTTGCCCAAAAAATTCCACCTGCTGCATTGGCATTGGCGGCTGAATCGGCATCGACGGTGCCTGCAACATGAACGCTGCAAACTAGTGATACAGAGCTGCCAGCCCGACTTGAGCTCGGTTACCTTGGATTCGGATGTACTAGCACGTTCGGCGTACTTCGTGACAGCTGACAGCTCCCATGAGAATGGAGCTGCCATTATCCGTGGCGGCGCCAGCTCCATCAATGGTGTTGAACATGGTCCTGTATCCCTCTTGTGCGATCGACAGTCCTGTCCCTTTGCAAACCATGCGCTCGAACTGCTCAATCATGAACTGTCTGAACTCCGCCCATGATTGGCAGTCGGTAACGGCGTCCCTATGCTGCCAGATTTCGATTGCTTTGGTATATAGCCCAGTGCCTTGCATTTTTATCAGCACACTAATGTGATGAGTTGGGTTTGCCTCAGGACCCGATCTTCGTCCACATTGGCGAGGAGGAATATTTGTACTTCTTCGACGTCGCGTAGCATCACTTCGATGGGCGCCGTGCGGTCCATCGGTTCATGTAGCCGCCATAGCGCCCGCTCCAGCTTGACGAGCTAAGGTTTTCTATACAGGTGCATGAGGCAAAAAAGGATGGCTCGCGGCATTAGGCTGTCAAAACCTCGCTGGCCCATGCCCGTTGCCTCAGTGTGGTATGTGACTGGGATGGCCTCCTCCAGCAATTGCGTGAGAACCAATTTCACATGGCCAAAGTTGTCGTGGAGGTCCTTCTTGGCCTTCCACTCGCTCTCTTTGATGACGATCTGGTGGTCAGTGAGCGCCGCCGGTGATGGGCGGAAGTATTCCCTCATGTCAGTCGGTTTGACTTACGGCTCGTTCGAGACGAGACGCTGTTCCTCTGTCGTGCAAAGGTACGGGGCGAATCCTTCATGATGGTGTGTGGGGTGTGTGATCTTGCAGAGCTCGTCTATCAGATGGCTCTTCAGCGCCCAGAGCGTTCCTTGCGTTGGGCGTGAGGTGATCGCGGGAGGGAGGCCGATCGCAGCACAGATGACCTCGGGGGTGTATTGCATGGTGCAATCCACTCAGTAAACAGAAGTAGTGACAACTATTTAAGTGCCATGCTTTAGCTTGCTGATGTTGTAGCTAATTTATGAAAGCTGCTTGTGCATCTCCATGATGCCAATGAGTCTCTACGTGTCCGTGCTCTCACATATGAGGCTAATCTTATAATAGAGTAGCCAATTAGCGAAGCCCGGCTAGATAGGCCCGAGTCCCGCGGGAGCCAATGGTCTGGCCCATGGGATTTGGGGACTTAGTGCCTGCCCACATGTGGGCAAGACCTGCTGGCCCACACGTGGGCAAGACCTGCGCGCCCCCCCGAATTCCAACAGGGGAGATACCTCAATTTCCCGAGGTTATGACATGGCAATTCCCTTGCGGGCCATTCCGTTCATAGCACGTTTGACCCCTAAAGATTGCACATAGTATCATTGTTCGCTTGATATTTTACTAAGGTGCAAGTTATCTTGTCTTGGTCCAAAGAAGCTAAAGGGGTTTTGCCAGGGACCCTTGAAATGCCCTTTGATAAGAGTGAGAATGAAACGTTTTGCGAGTCCCATCTTGGGCCGCCCTGTGCACTTGTCCAAAAACAAAGAAATGAGTTCTGCGTAAGTGAATAATGAGGTACGATACTCATGGGAATTAAAAGCAAAACATCGCCCACTTTTTTGATTTAGTAGTCTCAACGTCCCTAATCGGTCCCGTTTGATAAATCTGAACGCGAAGTCCCAAAGTGATGGATGATGCCCCACTCCATTCAGACCGTTTTGACCTATCACTTTAGCCGGCCATATTGGGTGCTCTTGCTTTTGATCCGCCCTGTCCCCGAAGCTAGCGAAGCACTCTCCTCGGCAACTTCTGCTGCAAAGGATATCGCGGAGCAATCATACATTCCCATCCGCACGAAGATTTTACAGAGATGTATGAGAACAGCTCATCGCGATAGATCAATGTAACTATCATTACTTCTACTTCCAAGCCATCTTCTTCAACTGCACTTCTTTACAAAGAAACCCGCTACGCAGACATCGAACACTTCTATCTCTAAAACATCCATCGAAAGGCCGCCAATCCAACGGGCGACCCCGATGCGTCCCCGTCGACTTCCGTCGAGGCACGCCTCCCATCGACGCTCAACGCGAGAACCCCCGCGCGGGCGGGAACGGAGGGCACTCCTCCCTCAAGAACAGCTCGTCCGCATCTTCCATCCCCCCTGTGGCCCCCGTCCGCTTCCCCTCCGGCGTCACCGTCGCCGGCTGCGCCCGCCGCGGGGCCTTCGACGGACTCGTCGCCGGGGCCCGATCCTCCCCCGGCCGGATGGGACGCTCCCTCGTCAGCTCGAAGTCGATCCGCTTCGACCCTCGCGCGACGGATATCCGGACCCGCGTCCCCTCCGGCCCTCGGATCAACGCGGCCACGTCGTCGGGCAAGTAGAGGTTCCGGCCGTACGCGAGGACGACGTCGTTCACGCCCACGACGACGTCGCCGGGGATCATCCCCGCGCGGGCCGCGGGTCCGTTCCGCTCGACGGCGTCGACGACGGTGACGTACGTGACGGTGGTGCCCGAGGGGGGGGGGGAGGCGAGGATGGGAGGGTCGTGGACCAGGGCGAGGGCGAGGCCGACGCCGCACGGGTGGACGTTCTCCTCTTGGGTGAGGGGGGCGTAGAGGGAGGATTTGCGGACGGACGCGAGGGCGTTGGGACCGTTCACCGCCTCGTGGAGGTAGTTCGTTAGCTGATCCATCGTGGGGAGGACGTCGGTCATGCTGGCGGAGAGAGGAGGAGGAGATGAGGGCTCAGAGCGCCGAAACGAGGACGAAGGGCAAAACGCTAGAGAGCCTGAAAATATGCACTTACCACGAGGTTCGCCTTGGGATGTCTGCGGGGTCAAAAACGTTGAGATGTCGGCCGCGGTGAAGGTGGCCCTACTTCAGCATTGTTTGACGGCTTCGAGGTGGAAACGTCGTCACCGCTGGAATGGAAGCGGAAGGCTCGACGAGGAGGCTCAAGGGCGGCGTCACCCAGAGCGAGCATGTTGTTGTTGTGCGGAAAAGGAGGCGCGACCCCCGGCCCCGCCATGATGCGATGGCGGGTCGGCTCGTGAAAAAAATGTTTTGCGGCCGTCTCTTTCTCCAAAAAATTGGCTCTCCCTTTCCCGCCATCGGGGAAATGTTCACCGGGGAGTTTGGAGTGGGGCCGAACACCGCTCCGACAAAAATCAGCCCAAAAGAAAGACCGAAGCGAGAAAGGACGAAACCAAGACACAGCCCATTTTCCTCCAAAGGGGGCAAATTCATCTATGCGTATTAAGGAATCAGTATTACTAATTTTCAAAAGGCACATAAAATTTGGCGGGGAAAGCAGGGTATTCCCTACCCTCTTCCCTCCCCCGCCCATCACTCACGCACAAACCCCCCAAAATCAAAACTCTGTCAAGCTTCCTCCTTCCATTGGTACCTAGAGGCGTGTCAAAAGTACAATGGTCTGGCAAAGCCTCGGCCTGGGCATGGAAGGATTTTCGGAACATGCCCGGGCTGGTCGATGGAAGGTACAATGGATGCGTCTTTGTATGTTGGGTTGTGACCTCTAGCCTCTAGCCTCTAGCCTCTAGCCTCTAGCCCAGCTGCATCAGTGCAACATACTAGAATATTGATGTGGAAGATGGAAGTGATCTGCGATGGTACGTCAGGCATAGGTATAATACCTATGGGTGATCAGCCTGCCAAGGTATCCTTTGCTGGACATAGTGTGTCCACGGGTCCAGCAGCACGGACTCCCGCCTGCAGAGTGGGCGCGGAGGACTGTAGTCGTGACACGAGTCACGAATCGGACGAGTTCGTTGAAGGTCGACGGACGACGGAGGCGAAGGTAGCCGCCGGACTCAGCTATTAGCCAGAAGCTTGGCCATTTTAGGTAGCTCATAAATTCGTATCACCTTTGCAATCCAATGCTTCTGTCCAGAGCAGCGGGGCTCTGTTTAGTAGTGATGCGAATTTATCACGTTGATTAGCAAGGGCGGCGCCGGGGGGCGCCGCCGAAACAAATAAATACCTGCGTCGCCGCGGACATCAGCCGCGGCGACGCCATCGTCAAGACGAAGACGGCGACGACGACGCCAACAAGAACGTCCGCGTTGAGGCGACGCGCGACGCCTCTCCTTGCCAATGACAGTGTTGGGGAAGGCGAGGACGAGAGACAAGACCTCAAGCAAGACCTTCTTCCTGCGCGTCGGCCGGATTGACGTCGACGCCGGCGCGCACTCAGAACGACAAGACCATCAATCAAGACCCCCTCCCCGTGGCAACGATACCGTTGGGAAGCAGACCGCCATCGAGCCCACGAAGGAGGGCGCGTGAGCAGCATGGCGAAGAGCCATCAAGTCCCGCGAGGAGAGCGGGGAGAACCATCGCGCGCGAGGAATACTTCCACCAGAACATGACAACGTGGCGTGCGGCCAAGATGCATCGCACACAAGAGAGAGAGAGGGGGGGGTTTCAGCAGATAAGGGTAGCACCACAGAGGGTGCCGGGAAGAAGAGCCCGAAAGCACATGAAGACCATCAAGCATCCATCACGTGCAGGGCCAAGGGAGCCCACACAATCCAGCCAACATCACGCCGTGAGAGGGCGAGCAGAGGCAGACAACCCCGGGAATCCAGCTGGACCACCTCTGCCAACGCTGCCGTCAAAGCGCAAGACCTGAACACGAAGTCTCGATAGCCGGACATTCTTCACATCCGCGACCCCGAGCAAAATGCCATCGCAAGCCCAAGTCATGTGTGCCCAAGGAGGGCCGAGTAGTGTCGATGAACCCGGAAAGACCATTCGTTGCCAACCAGGGCGTAAAGGGTGAAGAGCGATGAGGGGCCGGTTGTGCTGGAAAATGGGGAGTATCAACCCCAGAGAATGGCGACAAGACGAGACTTTGGGCAGGCGAGCAGCAGCAGCAGCAGCGAGAGAGGGTGTTCAGCGAGGGCCATTAATGAGTGTGGCAACAGAGGGGGCCGAGAACAGAGGGTGCCGAGCGAGAGAATTGAGAGTCGACTACATTTTTACAATTTACACAAAGAACCAAAAGCAAATGAACGAGAGCACTGAAAAAGGAGTCCCGTGTGGAGTCCGTGCCTGCTGAGAGGGTGTGCTTGACATAGTGTGTCCACGGGTCCAGCAGCACGGACTCCTGCCTGTAGAATGGACGCGGAAGACCGTAGTCGTGACACGAGTCACACATCGGAAGAGTTCGTCGAAGGTCGACGGACGACGACGGCGACGGCGGCGAAGGTAGCCGCCGGATGCAGCCATTAACCAGAAGCTTGGTCATTTTAGGTAGGAGTAGCTCATAAATTCGCATCACCTTTGCAATCCAATGCTTCTGTCCATAGCAGCGGGGTCTGTTTAGTATCCTTGATGACACCAGGGAAGGCGTTAAATGATGATGCTTGCTGTCAAGGTGAGACTATTGTATGTGTTTGTATATCCCAGCCCCGCGAAAAAGCCAAAATTCCCCGCATTTTGCTCCGGGAGTGGGGAATTCCCGCATTTTGATTCCCCCTAGAGCTCCCACGTACAAAAACCTCCGCTTCTATATATCAACACTCTAATAGCTGGACAAAATTGAGATTTATCCATCGAGGGTGCGTAGCTAAAAGCGTTCGTTGAAATATCTAACTCCCCCCCACTCGCCTATTAGAGTTGTTTATATGTATGTATCAAGTCAAGTGCCAATGTTGTTTCCCCTAAATATAATCGCCCAAACCAGATACATCTCTTACTTGCTGTAGCTAGGGTAAGCAAATAAAATGCACGATCAAGAAGGCAGTCAAACTGCTTGGGCGATATTAACTTACGTACGTATGTATTAACACGAATAACTGTGTTCTAGGGGGTTCTCCAGGATTCATTTTCTCCTAGCGCGCCAGCTGTGCAGCCTGAGATTCTTTCTTGTTACTCCTAACACATAAACTAGTCGTGGTCCGAGCACAACTCCGCCTCCTTAGATACTCGTACAGTGAATATCACAAGGTTCACCTGTAAGATTATGTTTAGGGGAAAGTACATCCGCACGAGTGCTGATACAAACACAAGAGTTTTGTCTAATGATTGTTTTTGTGTTAGCTTAGCTTAGCTACCACACTTTCATTATAAGTGGTAAGGTTCTGGAGATAAAAAGCAAGACATAGTGTAAAAATGTATGGCTTCATCATTTAAAAGTTGAAATTTGAAATGATCTCCTGTGTGTTTTCTTTGCACCTGCATTTATCTCAGCTGCTGTCAAAATATTTCAAGGAGTGCAATGACATCTGGCATGTTCCCTAATACTTCCATATCCTACATACCCCAAATACAAAAGTTTGTGGAAGTTGCTTATTGATGCAATCCTTTCAAACTGTCTTCGTCTAAAAAAATTGATTATACCGGGTAATAGGTTTCCTCCTGTGATCATAGTACAATAAAATGGCATGTGCTTGTATGGTACCCACATTGCTTTAAAAAACGAAGGTACCTAACTGAAACGCAGGGCGTCCCAGGATACGGCTCTGAAAACGCAGGGCGTTATTTATTGGAAAACGAAGGCCCTTCGTTTTTAATTTCTTACATGGCGTCATCAGGGTCGCAGCGACTTTCACAGGGATCACACATTCCCCAATATGATCAAACTGGAACATCAAAGAAAATGACATCTAGACTACACAGTTATTATCTACTGCATGCTCGCGCACCATCACGCTTGTAATCCGGCGAAACCGTTCACTACAGATGCCAAGATCTTTGCCATCACCATTCACCGTTCCATCGCACGCGGGCTCACGGCTCGCGGGCCACAAAGCAAGAGCCATCATTCACCATCATCTTTGTCCCCGCCTTTGCCATTCACTTCTCCGTCCCTACCTTCCTCCGGCGCAGGCGGCGCAACACGTGATGCCCCGCCACGAGATGCGCACGGCCAGTGGCCGCCCGTCATCAATGGCGGAAGACGTCATCGCCGCTTCGCCGCCGCCTCGTTAGCTCGCTGCTTCGTCGGCGCAGGCGATCGCGCGCCAGAGGGTGCGTCGCTGATGTTCAAATTCGACAGTCCTCGGCCATGCGATCCGCACCGACAGACCCAAGTTCAAGCGCAGAAGACGCTGATCGCTGCTTTCACGGTGCCGGCGATATTGGATCCTCCAGCGGGATGGCCTACAGTTCATCATTCGATGCCACGTCAACAATGACAGCGCGGGCGGCTGAACCGCGTGCAGGCCGGGTGAACCGCGTGCACCGCGCGGCTCGCAGCCCGCGGCTCGCAGCGCGCAAGCAGCCGTGACGAACTCGACGAAGGAGCAACGCCAGCCTCGCATCCTTCCATTCGAACGGTGAATTCCCGCTCTTTTTTCATTTGATTCATTCTTCGAGTTCTCATTTCTTCTCCTTCCGTGTTCAAATTGATTTGCAGGATTGATACTGGCCTGCTTTGGAATCTGGATTGGAGTTTATTGGAGTTGTAGAGCAAGGAGAAAAGTGTCTCCTGTTTCAAATTTGGATCTGTTCAAATCCAATTGAGTCAGAGGCTGGTAGATTTGGAGCTGGAGATTGGATTCAGTTCTCTTCATGGTGAATGCATGAAAGGCGAATGCGTAATGTTATTTTTGCTCATCCAATGCGTAATGTTATTTTTGCTCATCCCATCGCTTGTGCTCATAATTCACAACTCGCGAAACCCGCTCATCAATCTCGAGCACGAACGAGACGCTGCACGAGCACGAACGAGGACGCGACGCGAGGCGGCACACGGACACACGCGACACGCAGAACGCTGGTTGAGTAAGTCTAGTGCTGGTCTGCGTTGAAGTTCCCCTCAAGTTGTCATGCTTACCTATGTTTCTGATTGATGCGCGTTAGATATTATCTCGAGCACGAACGAGACGCTGCAAGAGCACGAACGAGACGCGCTGCACGAGAGGGCGCGACAACACAGAGGCGGCACACGGACACACGCGACACGCAGAACGCTGGTAAGTCTAGTGCTGGTCTGTGTTGAAGTTCCCCTCAAGTGGTCATGCTTACCTATGTTTCTGATTGATGCGCGTTAGATATTATGTCATCGAATCAAGCAGACAAGGATCTACGGAAGTGGTTTGTGGAACACCGTCTACCTTGGACAGGTGCAGTCACCTCCCAGCTCCAGGATTTGGGTGTCGAGTTCGTGGAGGATCTCAAACTGCTCAAGAAGGCCGACATGATTCAGCTCTTCGTCGACGCAACGATCATTGTCAAGCGCCGGGCTGAGCTGGCTTGGAAGACGCTGTGCAGTAGGGATGATTTCAGTTTTCGCCGCGTGGCCGAGGAGATCCCAATCGAGCCGTCGGAGGCTGAGGAGCAGGAAGCTACTCCTGCCAGTGCCCAGGAGACGGGCAAGTTGTCGGGGAAGCTGCACAACAACAACCACTCTTCGGTGCTGAGCTTTGGTCAGTACACCAGGGTGGTGACGAAGACTGCCGAGGAGAAGCGCATTGAGCGTGAGGCAAGGAAGAAAAAGAGCATGGAAGTAGCAGCGATCGATGTTGATCTTGAAGAGGTTGCTCCGGCAGACCGACTGGCAGATGATGATCCCGTTGACGATGCCATAAATAGGTACGCCAAATTCCTTTCAGTTCCTTCTTTGCGCTCAACGTGTATCTCACTTTGATTCTCGCGTTGATTGTTGGCCAGTAATCAACAGCCAACAAATCAACAGAAGCTTGCACTGCCTCCCTCTGACTTTCGCGTAGGACGTTGTAACAAGTCGACGGGCTTGAGAGACATAGCAGGCGACGACGAGCGGCTTTGTTGGAGGTCGAAACTGTTGCCCGACGACTTGCAATGCGAGAACCTTGAGGACCCCGAGGGCTACTACTTCGCCCTTGGATGTAACAAGTCCAGTTCAGACGCTGCTATTGCTGAGGCAATGAAGTGCATCTCATCGAGTTATCGGTCGACCATGCTGCGTGTTCATCCGGACAAGCGGTCGGGGGACAATCCGGCGGCTGACCGGGAGTACTTCGAGGCGACTGAGCAGTATGAGCGTGCCAAGAAGGCCTTTGACGTCCTGGGCCAGCGCGATGAGTCGGGCAGCTTCCAAGCACGAGTCGATTACGATCTTGACGGAGAGCTCCGACGCGATGCCTTTGCGGCGGAGTTCAAGAAGTGCCACGGAGCCAACATGACCTTCAAGCACCGTGCCGATGCCATGAGGAAAGCTGCTGAGCGCGAGGAGATCTACCGCAAGAAACGTGCAACCCAAGAAGCAGCAAAGAAGATGGCAGTCGGTGATCTTGGTTGGGTGGTCCGGACCTGGAAGAAACGTGGTCAACAGGATAATGCTTGTCGCTTGGCCATCATGGATGCACTTCTAGTCGGAAAGCACACACAATCGGACATTGCACGGAAGGTTCGATCTGATGTCTATGCCTCATCGAATGACACGTGGGTTGGGGTGGCTCGGGGAGACAAGCTGTTCATTCGGATCTGGAACACAATCCACAGGGTAAAGGTGCTCATGGATAAGGGGGCCTTGTCACACTTGGACAACGACCGCAACCGTGGCGCACTAGCCTCAAAGTCTGCCAAACTTGGAGCACGTGGGAGGAAGATTGCGGATCCTGTGAAAAAGGTAAGCTATTGCACATGAAAGCATTGAATGAAGTTGTTCTACTAACGTCCTCTTTCGTATATTGACTAAACAGATGGAAAACGCGCTGATTAGATGGTGCCGTCTTCAGTGGGACCGGAAGAAGGTGATTACTCGGGGCATCATCTTTCGCCAAGCTCTGAAAATTTTCCCTGAGCATTGCGGCGGGGTTGAACATCCGAGCCTCTTTGCCCGCATGAAGACATGGTTCTATGGCGGAATGAAGAAACGGTGTAAGATGAGCAAACGCCGGGCATCATCTACTGGGCAGAAGGTCCCCAGGAACTGGCAAACTCTTTGCGACAGAATCATTCGTCGCGTTGCCGCAGCTCAGATGCCTGTGCAGCGACCTGATGCAACTTTCCGGCCTGGCGTCAGCGATGATAAGACCGGCAACACGGATCAGTCACCGCTGTACATTGAAGACCACAGCAAGGCAGTATGGGGCGAGAGGGCAAGCAGGGAGAGAAGGCTTATTGGAACAGCAGGAAAGGACAAGGACCGCATCACCGTTCAACTTACCGTGTTCAAATCCGGGAGAAAGGTTTGTCTTACTTGTTGATCATGATTTGTTGGCTTGATTTCTTCTCACTTTAAGTTTCCTCAGGCAATGCCTATGATTGTTTTCAAAGCCAAGCCGGCACCACCGGGAAAGAAGCATGGCAATAAGGCTTCGGTCACCTACGAGATTGTACACAACAAGCCAGACAGATGGGGAAACAAGTACCCTGACGGTTGCTATATCACTGTTTCACCAACAGCGACCGTCAATGCTTCAATCACGATCGACTATCTCGAGGAGGTCTTCTTTCCTTCAGCTGGGGCAGTCAACGGCAAGCTACAAGAGCCAACTGCATTGCTTCTTGATGCATTCAGTGCCCATCACTCGATGGAAGTGAAGGAGTTCACCAAGCAACATGAATTGCTGCACTGGCTGCTCATGGATGGGGGCATCACTCCAAAGGCTCAGCCTCTAGATGTGCTGATTAACAAGATTTTCAAGGGTTTTTTTCGTGATTTGTTCGAGGAATGGTCCTTGAATGCCCCAATCAATGAGAAGACAGGACATCCCTATGCTCCATCGCGTCAGCTTCTTGCGCAGTGGGTTGTTCAGGCATGGGACCGCATCTCTGAGGATTTGGTTCGGAAGGCCTGGGCTGTGTGTGGCTACCGACCGGTTGAGGACTTGGAGGGAGAAGCCACGAGCGATGCGGTGGTGGAGTACAGTCAGCAGGAGCTTGGAACGATTGTGGAGAGGATCATGGGTGATGATGCAAGGATGGCTTGGATTGATGAAGCAAATGAACGTGAGCCTCCTCTACCGGAGGATAGCGACGACGAAAGGGAACTTGGCTGGGATTGGACTGAGGGTTGGGAATCGTCGGATGAGGATGACATGTCAGTCCTTTTTGATAAGGACTCGGATGAGAGTGAGATGAGTGAATCTGAGTGAAGTATGCAGGAGTGCTTCATTGATATCTGTTGTGTGAAGACAAGCTTATTAGACAAGCGACATTAATGTTTTAAAGATGATTAGAGTGAGCATCACAATAAGCCTAGGCACGAAAGTAGCAAATTTAGAAAACACAGGTACCTCTAGAAAACACAGGGCGTTCTGAAAATATGCCATGAAAACACAGGGCGTTCCAAATTAGAAAACACAGGGTGCGCGTTTTCTAAAGCAATGTGGGTACCACTTTGATTATATTTATCAAGGGTAAAGCAGCAAAATAGCTATTGCTAAGGATACTGTACTATTGTTTTCAACCAGTGTGCTATTATTTTGCAACAATGAATGTATTGACAATATTATTGCACCAGGCACAACTAAGTGTCACTATAAGCATGATACCGAAAATTGCTGTTTTAGCAGCCCCTTCTGTGCATCATCATACTATCATCACGTTTTAATTTTATTGATGTTGTATATCCTCTAGTTGTTATTGATAAGATTACTGCAATAACCACAACAAAGAACTGAGCACAATTTCATTTGCAATAATGATCCTTGCCCTAGCACAGTATTTGGTATTGATTATGTGCATAACTACAGCTGAAGCTTTTACAACAATTGCTGCACTGCTGGTATATCAGCGCTACTGCTTCTTGTGCTGATAGGCCATAAAGCAGAAGAGATGAGTTTGCCATTGATCATGATAATAAAGATACACACTGACATAAGCTTAATGGAGATTATCTGGGTCTTGGTAATGCTACAACTACTATCACAACTAATTCAGATATTCTAATTGTGCAACAACAGAAAAGCTAGCATTTTTACTTATCACTTTTAATGTGTAGCTGCTAATGCTACTGGTTCAATAATTGCTTTATGCAAAGTGCATTTACAGCAATTAAAAGCGAGATGCAAGTACAAAGTGCAATGATAATGCTACATGTACCATGACTTTACAAGATATAATTGATGTTTGCGTCTGCATTTGTAATTAATGTAGTTTATTCAACCATGATGTGATGACTTTGAGTTCTCAAAGTATACACATCATAATATGTGTAGAAAATGACTGTGATATGTAGCCATAGCTCTAAATGCTGTAGACTTGTCAGCAAAATGCTACAGTCACTATCACAATCAATGCAGCTTCGGCATACACATCATTACTATATCCAGTATCATCACATTTCCATTGGATCTACCATCAAAGCTGACGGCTGCCGCTACCACTGGTTTAGTCGTGCTTAAGCGATGGTAGAATGTAGCTCCATCCCCATCAATAACCAATTCATTTACTTAACAGTATACTGTCATAGGAGCTACCTTCAGTGGTAGTAGCTATTTTATCCTTACGATAGTGTAGTTGTAGGTACCATTTGTGCAGCTATTTCTAAGCCATTGTCATTACTGATTCCATAGCTTTAATTTTTATTGGCAAGCAACAAACACAATGTGATGAGTGCAAATTGTCTGGTGGATAAGCCATGTTGATTTTGTGAACTAAACCCATTTGCCATTTTATTATATGATGCGATTGCAATGGCTTTTACTGCTTGTATAAATATTTCTTCAATTATGGCTTACACCATTTCTGCAACAACTCTATTGCATGAGCAGGTCATAGTGTTTATGCAAACCTGCTTGATCTACAGTTGTCTCTCATTGATATTGTTGTGTTGTGGTTGACATGAGGGTGTACTATGTGTAGATGAGCTGCCATGACTCGTGTTTCTAATTGCTTTGTTTATAGTGCTATGTCGCTGCTATAGCATCAACATTTTGTTTTTTTTATTAGCAGGCTGCAATAACTATTTATGCACATACAAAGCTGCTAGGTCAGCCATTACTTCAGCCATTGCTGTCACCACTACCACTTCTGCAGCAGCTCTGTCTCTTTTAAATTTGTGGGTCACATTATCATGCAAATCTAATTTGCTTTACAACAATGTTGCATGGACTGCATCTGACAAATTATACTGCCACTGTTTTTGATTTATGTGATGATGCGGTAGTGACTCTCAGTAGTACAATCACGTGTTCAGCGATCACCGCTGCTTTGAATATTGGACATCAGCTCTGCTGACCATAACAAATATGTATGTGAAATGAACATTATGCTGATGAAGATGGTGCATGCAATACTATATATTGTTCAAGAAAAAAAGCACTTGTTAGAATGCCCACACCAGCCGCAGGCGATCTTTTTCAGCGGCAGCATCAGTCAGTCGCGTGCCGGGGTAGGGCCCACGGCATGCGCAAGGACAAGAAACTCTGATA
>JALLPA010002202.1:0-11307 GCA_036939895.1 Thalassiosira exigua | reverse complement strand
TTCTTCTCGAATACCCTCAGGAAGGAATAGATGCTATGGTTCATGCACCATTTCTGGATATACGTCATTAGCGTCGCGTTGTCGCGCCGGAACACCACCCCACTAAGGGGGTGAGTCCTGATTTGCCTTTCTCTCTTGTCCACTGCCGGCCTTGTGTATTCGCTGGCGTGCAGGAACTTCCGCGCACAATATGCAAGTGGGGTTCCATCTCGCCCCACTTTGGCTAATAGGAAGACCCATGCCTTCCTCTTCCAGTTGACGTAACCATGATCTGTGTCGATAGCCCCTGGGTCCACTTCTGCATCGGTGGGTTCCTTATCGTCTCTGGCTGTTTCATAGTCGGCCAGCGCTTTTGTTATGGAGTCTGGGGTTACCGTATGCACCGTAAGTGTTCCCCCAGTTTGCACAGCGTCAAATGCGAGGTAGATCAGTCCTGTCAGTCTCTTGACGGGGATTAGTCCGAGAGGTCGCTGCCCTCTTTCCCTGCTCTTGTTGTAGGTGCTAATCATTGACACTGCGTCTTTGGGCTTACTGATAGAGAAGTCGTCAAGAGACTTGAAACCGTGCATGTCTGCGAATGCCTCGGCGGCGTCACCAAGGTCACATGCTCGGAGGCAGTACATGACGTCCTGGAGGTCCCGGTCAATGATGTCGACCGCCCCTCCTATCCTTGCATGGTTTTGTGTACGGCTGGTGCCCCTGCCTTCTCCGTTGTCACCTTCATCATTGGCGTCAGGGCTGCCTTCCCTGTCGTCGCTGTCACCATTGGTGCGGTGGCCGCCCTTGCCGGTGCCATTGCCCCCGTTGGTGTTGTTGCCGTACGCATTCGCCTGTCCGTCGGCGTTCGCCTGCTCATTGGCGTTCGCTTGTTTGTCGGCGTCTGCCTACTGTGGTGCCGGTGATCCGGTGTGGTTCCTTGGAGACCTCCTACTCCCCGCTCGTGGGGCTACATTGCGGTTTTGGGCCGCTGCCCCGCGCCGCATTCTGCCACGGCCTCTCCCCGCCATTCTTGCGTCCGTCCCGCTCGAGGGACCGTGTGTCGCCCTCGCCTGGGCTTATCGCGACGCTCCTGCATCGTCCTTTGCCTTGAGCTCTAGCTTTACTGAGACTTGCGTGATCCCGTCGGTTCAGGGCTCCCAGCCCGGGGTCTCCGCTCTCTTCGAGGCCTTTTTACTCGCTTCGAGTTACGCGATCGTGGGGTACTTTTATTTTCTTTCTTTTGTGTTGCAACACTGGGCGCGCCTGCCCTGGGCTCGCCTACCCTTTTCCCCTCTTCATGATGCCTGGGCTCGCCTGCCCCGCGTACTCTTCGGACCACCCTGTATCCGTAGCGTGGACTCTGTGTCCTTTTCTTTCTGTGGCCTGTGGATCCCCCCTGTAGGTCGCTCTCGTCTCAGTCAGCTTCAGGGCTCGCTCTTGCTTGTCGTTGCTCTCGTCTTTTCGGTGGCACTAGTTCTTGCCGCCCTACTTGTACTTGAGCGTCTTGATTCCGAGGGCGAGGCAGACCATGATGGTGGCTGCAGCGATGGCGACCATGATGTTGTCCTCAACGGCGACAGCTATGCTACACGTGCCAATTATCGACGCGTTGCTCGTCGCCACCTTCGTCCTTGCGGTCGGAGTCTTGGGTCGGATGAACCAAATCGATTCTCAGAGGCAGTGTTACACTTCACTCTCCAATAGAAGTTATGGCATCACCGATGCCTATCAAATGAAATACGACAGTAAGTGGTTAGAACAAAGCTCAGGGACAACACGAAGAGGAACGGCCCCGTGGGGCGCAGCCTGTATGTACCAGTTCCAGCATGAGGAGGTAGGATCCAAGATAGGGGTTGAGCCCATACACGCCGGATATAGTAATGCGAACCGAAGGAAATATTGGGNATACACGCCGGATATAGTAATGCGAACCGAAGGAAATATTGGGCTCAGACGGAACGGAGAACGACATCAAATATTATGGGATGAGGCATGTGAAGATGAACCGACAGAGAGGCGTCGGGTAGGTGAATGTAAAGAGAGTATATGAGAGTGTAGGCATCAGTGATGCCACAACTTCGATAATTGTAAAGAGTGAAGAGTAACACCGTCTCTGAGATTCAACTTGTCCGGTAGCGTTTGAACTGCTCAGGCGCGATGGTTATCTTTCCACCATCCTGAGTCTGCATCATCATGCCCACCTTAGCGATCTCTTCCAGCACAAGCGTCGTAGTGGCATCCACATCGTTGGGTATCTCGACCTTCCCACCCAGAAGCTCCTGCGCGAAGGTTGTGTCGGAGAGTTAGCCGAGTTTCTTGCCAACGGAGGAGAGGGAGATCCTGGCGCTGTGAGCGAGATCGAAGCGTACCTCGGTCATGTCCTGGATCTCAGTGACCATAGCTTGTTGCTCCCTTAGCTCTACTATCTCGCCGTCCTTCTTCTTTTGAACGTAGGTGATGGCGCCGAGCTTGGGATCGTCGACGACGAGGCTAATGGTCTTCCAGTTGCGCATGCCCTCCTCCCTCTCGATGGTTTGTAGGATCCCCTTTGCTTCTGTGTCGTGCCCCAAGGCACGTTCGTCGATGTACCGGTCTCGTAGGAAGACCTTCCGCAGCCCACGTGACGACTTCCGCAGCAGATGCAATCGGTGCTTGCAGACCTTGACACCATCCTGGCACTGCTTAAGGGTCAAGGACTTGGGCTGATCGATCTTAGCCTTGTGGCACTGCTTGACGAGAGTGCTCTCGCCGCGCACTTTGCCTTCGTGGTGCCGCACCAACCCCTGGTAGCACTTCTTGCGGTAGTCCCAGTAGCAAACCAGGAGACTAAACTCCAGCGGCCCTCGGTAGATTTTGCGGCATTTGTCCTCGCCGTGCCGTTGAATCTCCTGAAACTGGACGTCGAGCTGCTCCAGACCTTCGCTGACCTCCGCTGAGCAGGGGTGTTCCTGCCCCTGCGCCGTGAGTCGATCCAGCCGTTCCTGCAATTTATGCAGCTCCATCTGCTCCTCCACCAAATCTACGTATCGCTGCTGCCCCTTTGGATGACGTGAGGTCAAGCGGCGTGCCTTGGGCCGCACGACACGATAGCTACTCTCCCCGATAGCCGACGTGGTGCAAACATCGAGCAAGACTGTCCGATGGTCGCCCACGCTGTTGTGAAAAGACAGTTGCTTAACAGCCCTCACCTCAACGTCTGTCGTGTGTAAGACGGCGTCGATCGGTATCTTTCCTCGGATCCAGGTGTGGGGCTCGTCCCCCTCCCAGTAGACGTGCGTTGCCTCCACCATCTCCAAGTCTTGCATGATGCGCCGCACTAGATCGCCGTGTAGGATGTGCTCGTTGGCGTCCATGAGCAAGATGATGCGGTCTCCCTGCTTTCTCCAGGTTCTGAGCACGGCCAGGATGTCGACGGCGAACATCCTCAGCGGGTTGGTGTCCAGGCCCTTCTCTTGGATGTGACGCAGATGTTGTTGATAGATCCTCCCGTGTCCCTCCGGCTTGGAGGTTCCCGGGTTGTAGGCCGAGACAATCCTGAAGCGATGGTCGGGCGTAGCGTAGAATAGCCAAGACGCCCACCGACCAAGACGTCGAAAGTCGCCCGTCCCCTGCCCTCTGGTGTATTGCATCATCTCTTTGAACACAGCGATGCTGTAGTTGGAGTAACTGCGACTCATCGCAGGCGGACAGGGGCGGACGTCGGGCGCCGTGACGGGCTGCGTGTGCGGGGCACGGCGATGATTGCATGACATCTCTCGGCGTGGAGCATTCAGAGCCGTCTCCGCGGGATCGGACGCCCTCCTCCGCCTCGGCAGAACGTCCTTTGTCGGAGATCTCGGTAAAACCATGTCCGTCGTCCCCAATCACAACGTAAGGAAATGCTCGGCAGCGGCGGTCGCGGCGTCGATTCATTGCCGAGCTCCTCTATCTAGAGCCCGCGCCGGGCGAGGGGAGAAAATCAACGAAGAGCGAGCCAGGGCGGACGGGGAACCAAACCGACGCGCATGCTTCGCGTCCTCCTTCGACGTTGCCCGTGCTTTTCGGTTTTCGCCCCAGCTTAGCGCTCTGGTGCCGTGGCCTTGGAAGACTCTTGCAGCACAACAGAGGCCTTTTTTAGCTGAATTTTGAACGCTTCAGTGCGGTTGGCTGTGTGGGTAGGCCGGCATTTGCCATGATAAGAGCTGCCAAGTCCCGTCGCGAAATGATCTGCTGCCCCACCTAGGATCTTGCTGCGTGTCATCCTTGAGGAGCAGCAAGCATTTTGCGAACGATATCGCCGATCGGGGGGCGACAATTTCGGCGGCCGCTTAGATGACTGGGACACTTGCAGCTGAGGGGGCTGCGAGCTCGGTTGACTCGACGGCTTGCCAGATAGCTGGCCGCTGGACTGAGACAATGGCTGGGACAAGTTTGGCTCAACGGCTGTGAATTGCTCGGGGAATGCAACAAAATGTTGGGAAAGGAAGCCCTCCTCTGGGCATGTGTGTAGTTTTGCCGTGGGTTTGAACAAATGAATGCGAGCCATAGATTTACACCTGGACGTGGAAATGGAGAGGGCCTGCTTGAGTCCTTGCTGGGGGTAGATAAAGGCCTCTTGCCTGATTGGGTTCCAACATGAGTGACCTGAGACAGTGACAGAACTTGCCACCCCAGCACCTACAGTACTGAGACTTTAGTCTGAGGTAGCTAAGTGGAAACTCGGCCAGCCAAGGACAGTCAAATTTCAATCAGGGATTTCAGTAGTGGGCTTTTGTGCCGCTTTGGGCAGAGTGAAGAATTTAGCGTGGCATGAGTTGTACTTTTAGGTGCTATCTGGTGATGTTGGTTGGTGCTGTATCTTATCTCGATGGTGTTGTCCGGCTCTTTGTTTTTGTTTCATTTGCCCGTGTCTTCATGCACTGACCTTGTCTCATATGATGCCAATCTGGTAATGTCTTTCTTGTTCAGGATATCCTCTATGGGAAGGGCAGCGCCATCAACAATCACCCTGGCAACCTGCACTTTCGGTCCCTGGTCGAATCTCACAGGGGGATATTCTCGAAGGTCAAGCGGAAGGACAAGCGGAAGATCTCAATGAGCATCATGGATCAGATTAGCAGTATGGACCCAAAGGGCCGATTCCTGATGGAAAACCGTCCAGAGGGCAAGGATGGGCCGAGAATAAAAGAAGGGACGCTGCCCAAAGCTAGCCAGGGCCGGGATTCTAAGAGCAATGATGTCCACCCCATAATCTTGGGGAAGTCGTGGGTCGTCGTGGAATTTGACAAGGCCATCGTCAAGGTGATGCGCCGCCTCCGCGAGAAAGTGAGCGATGAATCTCAGGCCAAGGGCGACAATATGCGAAGCCCCTCAATGAGCTCTGATGCAACAAGCGCGGATGACAGCACAAACGAACAGACTCCCAACTTTACATCATCTCATGAACAAAAGGTGCTTTCGTGCATAGATGAAAGCGATTGCTTTGACTCATTACCTGGCAGTATTCAGGAGTCTTCTGGAAACGATGATAAAGCTTCTGATCTGAACGGTCCAGCATTCGCAGCTTTGGAATTGAAAACCCCATCGCCATTGGGCTCGTCTCAACAGATATCGCTAGATATTGGCCCATTGCGCGGAAGTGCCTGCCCTGAAACAACTCAGCCGGAGGGTCAGGAAACGAAGTTACCCGCTCGTCCGGATGCGAGCGTTCCACTGCCCGAAAAATCCGGGGTGAGTAACCTTGAAAGATGTTGGTCCTTGTCGACACAGGACGAGGGTGAGGGTGTCGATGAAAAGATATGCAATCAAAAAATGAGGAGCAGAGGTCTGGTCGTGACAGATACATTAGTTTCTGCAAATGCAAAGGAAGACATAATACCGTCGGGGCCGTGTCATCAGCAGGCAATAGACCAGATTAACTCCAGAGCGGGGGCTTCGGATGCGAGAAGATCAGGTGCTGTGCCTGCGGCACAAAACGACAGCAACCTTGATCAGGATGTGGAAACTTTCCTCCGCGACTTCAGCGTTGATCACGACGATGAGGGTGGCGAAACATTGCACGAGCTATGCCTGCCGGAGTGGATTGAGCAATCAAAGCCAGGGACCAACTACTTGCCCGCCCAGATATCAGAGTACATCAGGTCGGCACTGGTCATCGCACTGAAACTGACAGAATGTTTCATCGAGGCGGAGAAGAAAGAACTCATTGGGCACGAGAACCCTATACCCCTGGCCAGCATCACTGTCAATAATGTGCTGATTCGGGCGAAAGAGGTCCCGATATCTGGGACCGTCATCGAGTATGTCTGGACCATGAGTAACCTATTCGAGGATCCTGATGCGGAGCAAGTTACAGCTCGTCTGCATGCGATGGGATTGTTGATGTATGAGCTCTTTACCACGGAGGCCCCGCAACTAGAGGAGGACTTACCGGACTGCCAGGTATCTTCGAGCTCCGTTTATGTGGACCCTGATACGGGGAGAAGGCCCCATCCTAAAAAAAGACAGACAACAAACTCTGCTTCTGAGGACCGAGTGCTTCTTCGCCTCGAGGCAAAGGGGCTCCCCTCCTCGCTCTGCTTTCTCGTGAAAAATCTCATTGAATGCTCAGACAGGGGATTCTGCAGAGATGGGGTCTACACCTCCTTCGCAGAACTACGGCTTGACCTTCTCCTCATGGTCGACGAACCTTCACGGTTTCTCGACGACGTGCGGACTAATCCCTTGCCTTCGTTAGAAGTGCGGGACAGGCTCTATGGAAGAGAGGATGAATCAGCCCGACTGGTGCAAGCTTATCAGCGACACCGTGTCGGGAGATGCAGCAGCGTCATCATCACGGGAGGGGCTGGCGTTGGGAAATCCCGGCTGGCGAGGCAGGTTATCGAGAAATTGACTGGTGAAGTGGGTGGTTACTCCTGGTGGCCAAGTTCGACCAGAAACAAGATCTCACAATGCCCCTATCCACGATTGGCAGTGTGTTCAGCTCTCTTTGTGAATTGTTTTCGCGCGGTGCAGATCCCACTGAGGTGGAATCAGCCCAGGAAGTGCTTGCGAACGCCCTCGGCAGCCAGGCGCGAGCTCCCTGGCAGCTATTGTTCCCGGCCTAGTGGCTTTGATGCCCTCAAGTGTCCGGTCGGAGTCCCCGAGTGGTTGCGTCGACTCAGCCCTCAGTATCCAGTTTCTCTTCAATGAACTTCTTGGTGCAATATCCTCCTGCTTACCGCCCCTGTCTATATTTCTCGATGATCTTCAATGGGCTGATCGCGCATCGTTGGCCCTGGTCGAGAACTTGATGCGCGGCTTCGGTGGCAGCGGATCTGTGTTCTTCACAATATGCTACCGCGATGACGTATCTGACAACGCCTCATTTAATGCATGGTTGTCCTCGGTCTCGGGGCTTCCCCTGGAAACAATAAGGCTCGGGAACATGTCTCCTGATAGCGTCAATGACCTCGTGGCAGACACACTGCGGCTGAGCCCCCGCATCACCAGGTCTCTGGCGCTCGTCCTTCACCACAAGACTCAGGGCAACACACTTTACCTGCGACAACTTCTTGACTTTTTAGAAACACCCAAATATATCTACTTTCAGATGCATCCGCCGCGATGGGCGTGGGACCTTGACAAGATCAGGAATGTCAAAATATCGGGCGATGTGGTTGCCCTTCTGATCACTGAGATGCAGATGCTTGACCCCGACCTGCAATTGGGTCTGGAAATTGCCTCGTGTATGGGTTCGCGCATCAAGCGCTCTGTCCTAGAAATCCTGTCAGAGGACTAGGGTGTTGATTTGTTGCACATTCTGCCGCAAGTTACCAAGAGGGGTTTCATGAGCGATGACGATGGTGATCTATTCAGCTTCAGCCACGACAAGATCCAGCAAGCTGCATATGAGCTGATGCCGGAACGGAAGAGAAGTGAAAACCATTTGCGGCTTGGCCTTGCTCTTTGTCAATATACTCTCAGTAACTGCGCCGGAAATGATGACCTGTTCTTTACTGCGGTGAACCAGCTCAACCAAGGTGGGCCCAGTATCGTAAATGATCACCAACAGAAGGGCTTGATCGCTGGACTGAACCTTCAAGCGGGTAGATGTGCCATTACGCTCTCTGACTACAGCGCGGCTTTCCAACTTTTCCAGCACGGTATATCATTTCTCTCCTCCCACAATCATGATCACTGGGCACATCAATATGAGCTTAGCATCGACTTGTTCAATGCGGCCACAGAAGCAGCCTGTGTACTCAACATGAGTGAAGTTGTCAAGAGTCTTTCCGACCAGTTGGTCTCACATTCAAAATGCTTCGAGGACACATTAACTTGTGAGTTGTGCTTTTGTTTCAGCGTTTCTATAGATTATGTGATCTTCTGGCGTACTAACTGTCTCATCAAAATGACGAAGGCTTGTATACTTCTGCAAAGTCATCGAGGCATGCCAATAACCACCGGGAGTCAATGGAACTCACCTTCAAAGTATTAAGTCAGCTTGGAGAGGAGAGGCCATGTCCCATGGGTGACAGCAAACTAACCAAGAACATGCAGGACATCAGAGTTGTGCTCGATAATAAGACTGACTCGTCTATCCTAGAGATGCAAGCAAGCGACACGATCTCAAAGAAGATCGACACTTTGTTGAAACTGTACGAAAATTTGGCCCATGTACTGCACTTTCTCATGCCGTCTCTAATTTGTTCTGTGAGCCTTCGGATGGCCGAGCTCACTTTGAAGAACGGTTTGAGTTCTGTATCTCCAGTCGGATTTGCATATTACGGCCAGATGCTTGTTGTCACTGGAAACCTTGCTGGAGGTTGCCGTTTAGGTAAGTATTCCTGTTATCATCAATGGCCCACAGTTTCTAATCAGTGCACAGAGTAATCAATCTCATTTTCTTCCTTCCCTTGGTTGCTGGGGATCTTAGGAAGGCTTGCCCTGAAACTATGCGACAATAAAAAGTCGTCAATGTACAAAGCTCGGGTCATTTGTTTTGTTCACCAGTCAATATTATGGACAGCGCAACCTTTTCAATCGATTGTTGACGCTCATTTACTTGAGCAAAAGCTAGGCCAGCAATCTGGTGACTTCCTTTTCTCTACACTGAACTGGAATCTGTCCATAACTACGAGCTATGTCGCGGGTCAGAGATTAGATCTGGTGGGCCAGAATGTGAAAATTACCTATGCGAATTTCAGAACAAAAGAACCGCGCCATTGATTGAAACCATTCAACTGCTACACACTCAAATTTCTGTCCTTAGAGAAGGTCTGCATATCGCGGATGAAAGCCATATAAGTGGGTTCCCCGGTGAAAAGAAAGTGCTTGAGTGTGCTCAAGAATGCAATAATGTGGAGGTGGTGACCCTAGTCATCAGGATCCATCGGCTTGTAAGAGCATTTCTTTTCCATCAGCCAGTTGACATGGCCCTCAACATTGGCGTGTCAGAATTGATGACTGGGATGAGGCATTCTCGGCGGCCGTTGAATGTTATCGGTATATTCTTTGAGGGTATATCATCATTTCTTCTTGCACGAGAAACAAATGAAGCTTCCAAATGGCTCGAGCGTGGAGAAGCTGTATTAGCAGAATTGAAAAGCTGGAGTGATCAATCGTCATGGAATTGGCAAAATAAACTGATGCTGCTGGAGGCAGAGAAAATGCACACACTGGGAAATTTTGAAAGGGCTTCATCTCATTATGAAAGTGCGATACGCTCTGCTCGCCAGCATCGCTTTCTGCAGGAAGAAGCAATATCATGCGAGTTGGCTGGAATATTTTTTGACCGAAGAGGGGGCCATAAAAAAACGACACAGCTCTTGTTGCACTCTGTCAGATGTTACGACGAGTGGGGAGCTACTGCTGTAGCAACGTGTGTTCAAAGCTTTGTGGCTACCAAATATGGCTCAGACTTCTCACATGTTGGGCAAAGTTCCAATTCATTGGATTGCGTTTTGAACTCAACCAATGATGCTTCGAAGAAACGCCAAATGAGGTGACAGCAATAGATACTTAACCAGGTCATTTTTGCTGTATCTTCCAATGTTTTTGCTTATTATACTACATGCTGCATCAAAAGTATGCAAAATACTCAAGCATTGTTCAACTCGCACTTGTTGTAAGTTGAACATCACAGCAATCTCAACCAAGCTTCTCTTAGGTATGGCAGAGGCTACTTTCGCTCTGGTGAGTACGATACCTCAAAATTGTTCAGTCATTAGACTGACAATTGGATTAAAATTTTGTTGCATTTTTTTCATCACTGAGCATGATAGCTGTTATCACACAGGCCCATGCATAAAACAACTGCAAGAATTGAAATGGAATCGACACACTCATCGCTCTGCACATGATGCACCAATCTTGATCAAGTCACAGATGATATACAAACAGTCTTAAGTGGATTGCTGCAGTCTTGATCCAAACAAATTATTCAAACATCGCCCCCCACCAATTTTTTGCACTCCTTTCTGTCCCTATTTCAGCTACAACGTTAGCACATTTTGAATTAGAGTTATTAATGTAGAATTCTGGAGTTTGGTCCTGTAATCCTGAGGGTGCTCTGGCCAAGCACTGAAGCCAAATGACCCTAACTTTCATTAGACAATATGAGCCATGTTGGACGGTGGCCCCACTGGACCTGGCCTCCCCACCGGACCTGGCCTGGCAACACATCTTGGGTCGGACAAAGGTCCTGTGCTACTTTGTCTTTGAGAATGACTTGCTCTTGCTCAACATCAACCACATGAGAGACGTTGCCATAGATGGGGAGGACTTGGACTGGTATCACCACCAACTGCTTGCTGCGAGTACTGGTCAACCATTCAATGTTCATGCGGTTGCACCATCCTCAAGATGTGCGGGCCTCGTAGAGTCAAGGACCCTTTAGTCAATTTATATAGAGCAGATCATAGAGACATAATCATGTCCACTTTTTTCATTTTCTGCGGCCAGTTGGCAGGCCATCATCTTAGGAGGAAATCTCCCGTTCGCATGTAGAACAGGGTGTATTTCAAGTGTACATGCAAGGTTTGTTGTTGGCTGTAAGTAAAACTAGCGGCGCTTCGCGCCACTAGCGCTGACGCGAACAGCTACCCAATTAAAGTTACTACGAATTATGCTCAAAATGTTTCAAACTTTGAAAATTATTTTTCAGACAATCCAAACATAGAGATGGACTTCGTTATCCTGCCGCGCGCCCCGCCCGCCCCCCGCCTCTTCCCCTTTTCCTTTTTGAAACGCGATTTCCCTTGAAGCTCGCATCCGGGGTGGAGTTCGCGACCAAACATACACGTACATGTATATAGGAATAGTATTTTTCAATATGGCGGGAAACCGCGAGCATACAAGAGAGGAGTT
>JALLPA010002201.1:0-11474 GCA_036939895.1 Thalassiosira exigua | reverse complement strand
CCGAACATGAGCTTGAAAAGGACCGGGGGGCGTTTTCTATACCAACATGGGTACAAACTCATAAATCAAAGGACTGTACCATGTACCATACGTATTTAATTGAAAAATAATTCCATCACCCCAGAAATTGCGATACGGTCTGTCCCTCCCACCACCCGACACTTACCATTTACTCGGCCAACAAGGCCGCAATGGCGAAAATCCGCCGGCGCCTCACAGCTTTCAGCCTCACCGGCGCACAATCACCGACCGATCCCTTCAGTATTGTCAATAGTTCGTAGCACCCTCTTCATCACGTTCATTAATAGAAACGATCAACCATGGCGTCGGAAGGCAAGAAGAACCCCATGAAGGACATTAAGGTTGACAAGCTCATCCTTAACTGCTGCGTCGGCGAATCTGGGGATCGCCTGACCCGCGCCGCCCGCGTCCTCGAACAGCTCACGGGTCAGCAACCCGTCTACTCCAAGGCGCGGTACACCCTCCGATCCTTCGGCATCCGCCGTAACGAGAAGATTTCCGTCCACGTCACCGTCCGGGGAGAGAAGGCCCTCGAGATCCTCGAGCGCGGGCTGAAGGTGAAGGAGTACGAGCTGCTCCAGCAGAACTTCAGCGAGACCGGCAACTTCGGCTTCGGCATCAACGAGCACATCGACCTCGGTATCAAATACGATCCCACCACCGGCATCTACGGTATGGACTTCTTCGTCTGCCTCACACGACCGGGGGCGAGGGTGGCGCGCCGGAAGGTCCGTCAATCGCGCGTGGGGTTCCCGCACAAAATCAAGAAGGAAGAAGCGATTCAGTGGTTCCAAGACAAGTTCGAGGGCGTCGTGCTCTCCAAGGCGATGTAGTTGCCATAGGAGAAGCGCGGAGCAAAATCAAACAAAAAACGACCATGAATAGAATAATGTGCGACATGGCGCTCGCCTTCCCGTGGCCGAGGCTATGTTGTGATAACCCCCCTCTAAAGAAGCGAAAAATATACTAATTTCCTGAAGTCGTGGCTCTGATGAATCGAATGAAAGTGAATCTCATGAAGCACTCCTCTGTTATTTTCTTTAGAAAAACGAAGGGGATCTCGAGCCTTGAGCTTGGTTCATCATAATGTACTGCTATGTTCGATAGCACAGTGTAATAGTCAATGTCCTACCGGGTGCCTGGGGCTGAGTGCCCGAATTGCGCTCTCAGTGATTCCGCTCAGACCCGAACAGGCTCCACTGCAATCTTGGTGCCTTCGTAAAGGTTCTCAAGATGCTGGCGGTCCCATATCCTACAACGTTGCACGCATTTGTTTAATCTTTATGCACTAAAATCCTCAGGCTCCATAGCAATCAGTATGGTGTTGAAACTTCTAGTCCTCTCGCGGAAAAAGTTTTGTCGTTGTTGCCGGTCACTAGTTTATACCATAATGACCGTAGTGGTCTTGCGGTCGGGCCCATGGCGCTGTATGCCCGAGCTGTGCCTGGGGGATACATAGACTGAGACTGGGTATCAATGCAATCGTGGGGCCCTCTTAAACGTTATCGAAATCAAAAGTTTCCGTCCCATCTCCTACAAGTACTGCACGCCATACCTTGTGAAGATCGGAACCAAACTTTGATGCGTTACTTTTATCTATATTTGAATTTGCTTATCCAGGCCTCCAGGATCCTGAGCTCGAAGAAGATGGTTATTATACTGAAAAATAATTACGAAGATCCCATCAATTGTTTTTTGTTTGTCGCTAGTTACTCTGTGGAGGGAAAGTCACATCCTGTATCACTTAACCTGGTAAAGCCAATACTTTTGACTAATCATAAATATCATTGAGCGCGTTTATTGAATAGTAGGCACAGAGCTAGCTCATACCTGTACAAAAGCAGTATTGTTCAAGTCCCAGAGCTTAGTCACTCCGCCTTCAGGAGCCCACTTGCCGCCACGAAGTCAGATCCCTCGAGCCTTCCACAGTAGAAATCCTTCGAGCTCCTGGACGCTTTCGCCCCATCGATAGGTCCGTGTCCAGATTCATCGCGGTAGGTCCTATCGAATCCACTGCTGTCGCGATCCAACGTGCCTTCGTCGTACAGGCAGCGGCACACATTGTACCGACAGTCGAAGTCGACGCCGCGGAATCCGTCCGAATCGAGGAGGCTCGAGCGCACATCTTGGACGCAGGCGCGGGCGCAGTCGCCGAAGTCGCCTACGTCGTCGATCGCGCCGTACTCGTACTTCTTGCCGTCCGCGTCGGTGCACCGTGCGCGGGACTGCACGAGCTCGAAGCGGTAGTTCTTTGCGTCGCGGCGGGACTCGGGGCGATCATCGGGGACGCACCCGCTCCGGTCATCGGACGCAAAGTCATCAGTAGAGTCATCATCGTTCGATCGGCCGGAGCGGTCCGTGGAGATGGTCGGCGACTTGTACGAGCGATCGGTCGTGTACGTTGTGCTCCTTGCAGTCCCCTTGCTGGTGTTAACGCTTGAACGAGTGCCTTTGGACTTGTTTGTGGTATCGCTTGTTTTCCTGGAATGTTTCCTAGAATGCTTCCTGGACCACTTCCGGTCGGGCCCATCATCGTCGTTGTTTCGACTCCGGGAATCTTGCCCTTTCTGAGAGTGCCTATCCCTGGACCACTTTCGCTGGGGCCAATCGTCGTTGGACGGACTTCGGTTAGGGTGATTGTGATGATCTCGCCCCTTCTGAGAGTTCCTTGGCCCGTCANTCGTCGTTGGACGGACTTCGGTTAGGGTGATTGTGATGATCTCGCCCCTTCTGAGAGTTCCTTGGCCCGTCATGATGATCACGATGATCTGGGTGATTATGGTGATCTGGACCCCTGTTGTGCCCTCCTCCTCCTTTGGGCCCACCATGATGGTCTGGACCCCTGTGGTATCCCCCTCCTCCACCTTTGTGCCCTGGCTGGGCGGCCACTAGTGCCGAAGTGAATGCCGCGAGTGTCATGAACAGAGATGCCTTCATCGTGTGTTGTGTCTACTTTAAAGTTGTTTGAATGCTTATACGGGGCGATTACTGCGGGAGAAGGTGCCTTTGCGTGGCGGGTATGTAGGTTGAGAGTTGTGTTGAGTTTGCCCTTGAGTTCTTTGTGATCGCGATTGATCGATTGCTTTTTTTGTGTGGCATATGAAGGTGGTGAGGAAACCGACCGTCTCACATGCAACCATGAACACCGCACCCAACGATATTGTCTCGCTATGGCACTGCTTATGCCGAGTTGTTTCCAAGATAGCACGCATGAGGCCTCCGAGAGAAGGGCTGTGCCCTCAGACTCTTGACCAAAGCAAGATGTCAAGGGTACAAGACACCTCGCAGGCCCTCCCGCTTGAAACAAGCGTATCAAGACTCGAGCCTTTGGAAACTGTGACTTAGGACTTGACAAGCGCTGAACCCTGCATGCATGCGGAACGCTCTCAGTAGGCTCTCACTCCTATGGTACCACGCTAACTTGAATTGTAAAACTGTCCTTTGACTTTTGATCCAAGATAGAGCGGAAAGACTTTTTTGTGGTTGGTGGCGCGCGGGCGGCGGGCGGGGCATCCAAGGCGGGATGCGGGGGCGGGGCCACGACGCGGTTGAGGAGGAGCCCACAGAAGCCTGGACCCTCTCTCCCGCCAAAACTAAACGACGCCCGCCATCTTTCTGAAAAAGATTTAATGGTGTGATGCGGAGGAGAGAGGAGAGGGAAAAGAACACAATTGATAAGATTTATTCGCAAGGGTACTATCGCCTGTGGAAACAATACGCTTGAAGTTGGCGTAAGAATGTTCTGACAATGAATATTGTATTTTTGAAGCCGAGCTCTTTGGAAAACATGATCGTGGGTTCGCAACAACAACATCATCGTGTGTCAATGGTACAATACAAAGGAGGTATTGCATGTCTTGAGTGACAATAAACGATCACTTTTTCCCTTTTCATTCGTATGGTATCTTTTGCAACTTCTTGATTAATACTTACATCAAACAAAGATTTCAGGTGCAACATTGTTGTTGTGTGAGAGCATTGCAACCATTTTGTCCGATGTTTGGCTGCATAGCAAGGTCTTTCCTTCCAAGTCCAAAAAAATCCGCATTCTCATTGTTCATGATGTATCACCTCCCTGCCATTGTATTCTCAAATTGAACATAACAATGCAGATTGCAAACCGTTAGAGAGACACCCAACCACTCAGATTCAACTCGATGATTTCTTCGCAAGGCATATACAACAAGCACTATCCGAAAAGGGTTCGATCGTTCCTATCAATTTTTTGCAGTTACTGCAAATATGATCTGTCTTCTTGCACTGTGAGTGAAATGATGTGTTCACATGCAAACAATTACAAATGAAAAAAATTAAGCAAAAAGTCGAGTGACAGTTAGTGCAGTAAAAAGACAGCTCACCGAATCCAACACCAGAGGTATCCACCACAGAATCAAAACCGATAAAATGCCCAACACCACGCACATGATGTACGTTGCAGCCGTAGCGTGCGTATTCACTTTCGTCATGACATTTTTCTTGTGACAATGGGGGCACTCGGGGAGGGTGGCGGGGAACGTCCGAAGGAGCGTAATTCCGGTGAGGGCGGCTGCTATTTCATCGGGGGTTGCGGTTCCGCATTCTACGTCGGCCGATGCCGCAGCGTCGTCTGTTTTGTCTGTCATCGTGGTCGAGTTGCGCAATGACTTCAGCAGACTTTCGACTCCCCCCTTCTCTATACTGCTCGGCGCCCCAAGGATGCCGTCTCGTCCACAGGGAGATGCGGTTGGGAGGGGGACTCGACGGGTCGGTCCTGCCTTGGCGAGTCGTCGAGCTTGAGAAAATGAGGAGGGATGGGGCGGGCGGCGGGCGGCGGGCGGGGTGAGTGGAGGTGGAGGTGGAGGTGGAGGTGGCTGGAGGTCGAAAAAATGACCGTTGAGTCCGTCTGCGAATGAAGCTTGGAACACCCTTTAACGAAGCTTGCTTGAATGCAAGCTTCGTTCAACATTCAACTTGTACCATACGACCTGACGACAGAACTTGCATCACCAAATTGCACGCCTTGCTCTGGTTTGAAATGCCACAGGAACCAAAGATAGGTAGATGATCAAAATTCGAGCTGATCGAATTGGAATTAGCTACTCCTATCAGGTAGCACCATAAATAAACCAAAGGTCTAATACGACGTGGTTGCAAAGACTGATTTAAAAAAATCTAAGTCTGACCGTGGACAACATTCCCTCTGTGAGTGGCTCCGCCACCTCAGTTGGGCAGACACCGCTTCCTCCTTACTAGGCGAATGACTGAGTTGGAGATAAGAGGGACATTTACTAGGAAATGCCACCCTCCTTGCCTCCAATGGCCATCTGTCGCGAAGAGCAGATGTGGCCATGGAGGGGGCGGGCGGGTGGGTTATCAAAAGCTATCTAACTAATGCATTGGAGTTGAATGCAGTGCAGCAGCACTTCCGTGGCATGGTCTGCCAAAAATTATGGCAGCGAAGTGTTTGCGGGAGGGCTGGTTCAATCGGTCGACGATAGATAATGGATCTTTGCTTGGTGCACGATTCGTTGGATATCTTCTGCTCTTCGACGTCCCCGTGTACCTATTCCTCCGTGGATTTGTGCGTGGAGTTGACAAACCAACTCAGCCACACAAAGGCACTCCCGTTCGCTCTCCTATCCCAACAACGGCAAGCAATGGCTGTCGCAATCGAAGGCACGTCCGATCACTTAGGATTCAGTACAAAAAAATTGTGTGTACGTGCCAATTTTTAGCGCGAAAGAAATCTGCCCCAGTCAGTGCACCCACTTCCGTCCGGTGCCTCTTCATTCTGGAGGTCCTGATAAACCATGCACGGTGGTGTTCAAAAGACAATGCAAATGAATTAATTTCCATTTAGGAATACAATTGTGACAACCAATCGTCACCACATTTGCCGCCACTTGCATGATGTGCAATCTCTAACGGCGGCCTGTCCACGGTCTGTCTGGCTGTGTATTCACGCCATGCTTTGTGAGGTGACTTGCCATGTTGGTGCTCTCACAATGTATCTAGACCGGATATATCTCGGAGTTTCTATGCATATAACTGTAATCAATCTGTCATGCCCCATGTCGGTACACATTATTTGAAAGTTACAGACATCTTGCTACATACTGTACAACTTCGAAATTCAGAGTTGAGCTCACTGGATCCCCTCCACTACCATGATAATATGAAGGGATGGGTGCGCGCTCTGGTCGATTCAAAACATATGGTCAGGGATGGTGCGATATTCAACACAGAACTACAATCAGATCCATCTCCTGTTTATTTCAATTGAGCAAACATCTAGTGCACACCTAATGTACATTTTCAACCTACCACGGCAGCCACTGCTCCCCGTCAAACTTATTGCTCCCAGTTTTTACCCTTGCAGATGTCCTAATAATCCTCTGCTTCTCCTCTCTTTGCTCTTTTTGCAACTTTTGAAGCTGCCTGTACCGGATCAATGTCGCATCCTCCTCCTCCTCAAGTCTCGCCCGCCCCGCCTCGCGTGAGACATGCTGGAGCGCCCGGCGCTGGAGCGCGGCCGCGTCGGCGTTCGTACGAACATGAAGCTCTGCTAGGCGTGACTTCATCCGGGATACGACGGCATCAATCGTCAGATCCCCCTTTTGGCAGGGGGGCTTCGCCAACGAAGACGGTACCATGTGAACCTCCTTCGGGTTAGAGTCATGCAAGTCGAACGGCAGGGAGCTTGAGTCCACGAGACCAAGGGCGCGAAGCTGGATGTATGTGCGCTGATCGAGAGTCAGGGCCGAGACGTCTAGCATGGTTTCGTCAGGAGCATTATTACCACCAGGCACCTTGCTTTTGTTCGGTCCAGAGATGAAGTCATCCATGGAAAAAGGCGGGAGGCCGGAGAGCAAGTCGTCGTCATCTTCGTCCATATCGTTTTCGCCGTTGCTGTCTTCGTCGCTTCCTTCTTCCTCCACCAGCAGGGATTGCAAACGATCAAACAACGGGGAATGGCCATCTGTCAAATCTATCTTCCCCTCCTTTTCTTCCATCACTACCTCGACAGGAGGCAACAGTTCGCCCCATCTGCGCTCGCCATTGACTTCTCTGTCCGACAAACTCCCATGAGTAGATTCTGGAAGCCAGCAGCCTCCAAGGCCATCATGAACTTCCTCTGCAGTTAAGTCTTGGAAGTAATTGCCCTTCCCCATCCAGTTCCACATCCCAATAGTGTTGCAATGCTCAGGGACAATTTCCTTATCATCCTCGAACGTGGCTTGCAATTCTTCAACCTGTTTTTGAATTCGAAGGGCTCGGACCGTGGACCAGGTTCGATCCCCCTCCAACTCACGAAGTGTTGACGAAACCTCATTGGCGAGCATGAGACGTCGCTCTGTTGGTGTGAGTGACGGGCGCAGGATTTCTGCATAGAGAGTGTGAAAAAGGCGGCGGGATCGCTCCCTCCCGCGAGCGTACAGGTTCCTGCCGTCCCCCCTTTCCCCCCTAGATGACTTTTTGGGAGTGGGTCCGGTGAGTGGGGGAAGTTGTGCATCGTGGCCAGGAACATATGGGATGACGACGTGATGCTTCTTTTCAGGCTCAGCACCAGTAACAGTCATCGCAGTTGCGCCAACGATTGGGGCAGCAGCGTCCTTGGCTTTGCGCTTCCTGGAGACTTTCTTCTTATCTTCAACGACAGCAGCGATGGTGACAGCATCCCCTATCCTGGTTCCCGGTCCAGCCAGGGCTCCGGGTGCTCCCCCTTGGCCAATGGGGGCCGGCCGGGGAATGGGGTCAATCCCATCAGAGATGGGGGCAGCACGATCAGGAGTAATTTCACCCTTCTTCGTCAGCGGAATCAGGCCCGGTCGCACAAGCTCTGACGCCACAACCTTTAAGGTCTCCGGGTCTAGCGAGGACAGGTCCAGTGTTGAGGCGGCCATGGCTGCTGCGACGGCCGCCACCGTGCCGCTTGAGCCCCCGCCGCTTTTCCTCTCGAGATCCTTACCGGTGACATCTTCCATTGCCCCGACAGATTTCAAAGACTCCTCGCTTCGCTTCAACGCGCATAACCACCCCTGGGGACACCAAAGGCGGGCAGTCAGGCGGGTGCCCGACTTGTCCCGCCATCCGTGGACTTTGACCTTAACTTTCAAAGAGACGACCGGGGCGGCGTGAGGTCCGCCGTGGGTGTACGGCCGATCGGTCGTGCTAGTTGTGCTAGATGAACCGGCCGCACTGTCGCTGATTGTGGGCGTCGAAATGGCCAGAAGAGATGATGGGAGGGCCGCCTTGTCCTCATTTACCCTCTTCCTCCCTGTCTCCCTTTTTCTTCTCTCCCGTTCCCTCCGCGCCTGCTTTTCCAATTTCTGCGCTCGCTTCATCCTACGCTCTTTTTCTTCCTGCATAGTTCTCAGGACCCACTCCACGTCGTTCCTCCTAATATCTCCAAACGCTGATGTGATATCGGATTCAGACCACCGGTCAGCACACCACCGCTCCATGTTCCAAAGGTTTTGGCGTAGAAATGATGATTGGCGTATGCACCCCAAGTACAGCTTGGAGAGCTCTCCTACCAGCTGACCCTGCTGCGTCTTCAATGGCTGCGACTGCGGAGGCTGCGAGATCTTCTGATCAGGGGGCAGAGACGAATTAACGCCCCGCTTTGACTTCTTTTTCTTGGATTTCACAAGCGAGGCAGCGAGCTGGGTGGACCGTGTCAGGGAGGCCTGAAGGTCATCCGACGTATGCTCTCCATGGCTATCAGATAAGGCGCCAATGTGTTTGTCGAACAATTGGTAAATGGACGATGAAGCATTGATTGCACCTTTCGCCAGGGCCCCCTCTGCAGGCGCATCGTTCCCCTCCTCCTTTTCATCAGGAACCACCCCCGCCGCACTCATTGCCACAAGCCTTTCTAGAAGCGGGTACGCCCTCTGTCCCCTCTTTTTCACGTCCACCTCAGGAGGCAGGGTTGAATACGGGAAAAACAGCATTTCGCTGGGGGGCAACCCGAATTTGGCAGCAGAAGCCTTTGCATCCAGGTTTGGAAGTGTTAGAAAAAGGCCGGACTGAATGAATACAAGTCATCCAGGAGAGAAGACAAAACGCAATTTTACAAACCTGCATTCGCTGGAGGGCGGCCTTGCGCGACTTGAGGGTTTCGCGTTCAGTCTCCTCAGGGGCTGAGGGTTCTGAAGACGGTGGTGGTTGCGTGGGAGGCGCGGACTGCGGGGGATGGGGGTGCCGCAGATCCTGCGTCTGGACGACCGGTTTGGCCTCTGCCAATGGCGAGGACGTCGACGATGCGGGTGCTGGGATAGGAGGAGGGGCTGCCGCCGCCTTGTTGTTCGCCCGGCCCCTTCGCCCCCCTTTCTTGATATCATCTTCGTCCTCATCATCGCCCAACATCCTTTTGCTCTTCCTCCGCCGCCGTTTGGTTGTCGGGTCCAATATCTGGGAGGTGGGATGAATCGAGGACGACGAAGAAGACGTACCAATCCCTCCTAGCCGCCCCAACTCCGCCGCTACGGACGATTGCTTTTGGGATTTCACTGATTGATCTTTCTCTCGTTGCTGTTGAGCCATGGCGAGGTGTGGATTCGATCGGGCCGTGCGTGCCTTCCCCTTTCCTCTACTTGTACTCGAGATGATCGTGCTCGACGAAGTCGCTTCCATGTTCACTAGTCCTAGTCCAGAGAGTGGATCAGGGCTAGGCTCCAGCCCGTCGACCACATCTGGGTCGTCAATCACGTTTTCAATGTTGTCTCCTCCAGCACCAGCAGCACCCTCGCCCATGATCCCATCCATAATGTCTCCAAGGTCTAGATCCATGTCAGCAAAGAGGGAATCGGCCATCACCCCACCCTTGTTATCGTCGCCGTCGCCTCCGCCAAGAAAAAGGTCGTCAAGATTCAACGCATCCATGGCCGCAGTCTCTGCCTGGGCGGCTGGGGAAGAGGGCGAGGGGGGAGAGGGACCGCCAAGGACAGAGTCATCGCCCAGGCCAAGGCCAAGGCCAAGGCCGTTCGGGCCCCCCTCCTGATTCGCCATGGCAATGACAGAGCCACACTTAGTTTCGTCGACTTCTGATGAGCCTGTGGTTTCAGTCGATGCCATTGTGAGTTGTGTCGGGCACATGTTCATGGGTCATTACAGCTGACTTTGGCCGCAAGGATGCCCAATGTGATTCAAACACAGACTTTCAAAGAGTCCAGCAACCACATTTTCTACTGAGAGCATCAATGCAACCTTGAACTAATATCTTTCAGATGTTATGAAGATAATGACATCGCTGCGATTCTTAATGCCTTGCTCACCAGCAAAAGTAAGCTATGTCATCTCTCAAGAGCAAATGCGCGCACCTTTTATTGTGTAGGCCACCAAGCCAACGCTTTGGGTCACAAAGGAACCAAAATGCTTGCACCTAACAGGCCATGGAAAGAAATGAGTTATCACTCGCCCCGTGAACACCATTTTCGATGCCGGAGGAGAATAGAGCACAGATTTTCAAAGGACAGATATTTTCAGCACCTCCCAAATCGATCCAGCACCTCCCTCCAAGAAGAAATTGATCCAGACCTCCCTCCAATTAAAAAAAATACAGAAGCTGAAAATACAACATCGTGGAACCCAAGATACTGGCCAAAACATCTCCCAAGCCAAAAATCATCCAAGCTCCAAGCAGGAGGGGGGGGAAATTGCAAGAGCGCACCACATTCCCTCACAAGCAGGACGTCCTTTTCTATAAGACGGGAACATACACCCCAGCGCCCTTAAGGGGCAGCGCTCGACGGGTCGGAAAAACTGCCCACTGTTCTCGACTTCCCCCCGTCCCTCCCTTCCTTCGAGTTCAGTCGGATGTCAGATGCCACAAATAAAAAAGGCATCATCCCCTCCTCATAACGGTATTGAAGCTCGATCTGACATGGATGGGATAAAAAATCATTGTACGAAAAGGGGTTGGGAAATAGACTCACTCGTTGGCCAAGGTGCGAATATTATCCCCGCGAAGAAGCCGGCGGGAGCCGGGACGTTTGGGTGGCGACGGTCCGAACGGCTGTGATTAACCACAGAGCCCGACGACGAGCTTGCCCGAGGGGTGGGGGGAGGGCCCAGCAGACAACTCGGCGATAGCGGAAAAAATAAGAGCCGATCCCGATCGTCGATCCGCGCCGAGCGATCAGATGAATTCGAACCCCGTGGTCGAATCCGGGCGTCGCACGCTGCCGCCGCCGGCTGGAGAGTTGCGTCTGTCGACGGCGTACGATATTGTAGCGCGCGGTGATATCGAGAATCGAGAGGGCGGCGGTTCCCAGCAAGACCCTGGATGGGGCGGGGCGGGTAATACGTACATAACCACATATTTATCGTGTTTTTTCTTTTCGACCTCGCATTTAATTTGCGAGGCCAATATTGCCGCGTATCGCCGCGTATTGCCGCGTATTGCCGAGTATCGCCGCGTATTGCCAAATATTGCCATGATATTGCCGCGATATCGCCGCGATATTGCC
>JALLPA010002200.1:0-11586 GCA_036939895.1 Thalassiosira exigua | reverse complement strand
TTGAGCTCATAACCTGTTACATTCGTTACAGTAAGTTGCATCCCCTCTTTCATATATTGTACGTACCTACGCACGTTCGGTCGGTCTCGCCGCGAAAAAAGGAATCTTGGATCCTCGGGGATCGTTCGGGGAAGGCACTTCCTCGGAGCATCGTACGAACGCGTCCGGGAGACCTCTTGACCCTGGGGAGACTGAAGGAGTGCACTATTCCATGGCGGTTTTTCCGGAGTCGATCTATCACCAACAACATTCGAGTTAAAAATTCGATACTTGGTTCTAAAATGACGCGATTGTTATTTATCTAACGATTGGGTTTCGAGCTATTTCCCTCGCGACTCGGTCAACCTCCTAACGATAGCCCCATCTTGACACCAAAGATCCAACACAGATCTTTTCCTCGTCGGTCCCCAAGTTTCGTTCGGTTCCATTCACCTTGCTCGGGTTCGCGTGCCTCCGCCGCTTCCCATCGTGTTGCCTTCGTCCCGTCGCCGTCGGGAACCAGAGCGCCGCAACTGCCGAAGGCCTCCCCGAGGCGAAATCAATGACGCGATGGAAAACCAACGACGATGCACCGATGCACCGCGAGAGACCGAGGCCCGAGCTTGAGTGACGACTGCTGACAAAGTCAAAGGAAGGCGAACGGCGAGCTCAGGACGACGGCGGCCCGCCGCGGCAACGACGGCATAAAAAACCCGAGGACGACGAACGAACAGAGAGAGGAATCGATAAGGATACATAAGCGACGATGTTCCGCCAGTGCGGCCGCCGGTCGTCGTCGGTCGCGGCCCGGCTCCGACGAGCCGAGGCGACGAGCAGGGCGGCGGGGGGAAGGATCGCGGCGACGACCACGAGCCGGACGCCGGCGGCGGCGACGGGGACGACGGCTCGATCGATCGCCGTCCGCTCCCTCGCCTCCCGCGCCGCCGCCGCGTCGGGCGCCGACCGTTGCCCCGCCCGCCTTCCCGCCGCGCCGTCGCGCCGACTCTCGACCGCCGCCGCAGCTGCGGAAGGAGAGGAACCGTACGACCCCAAGCCGAAGCCGTTCAAGAAGCTCATGGCGGCGAATCGCGGAGAGATCGCCACCCGCATCATGCGGGCGGGGAGCGAATTGGGATGCAGCACCGTGGGCATTTACAGCCACGAGGGTGAGTCGCGGCGCCTCCTAGTCGCGGATGCGGTCGCGCTTCGACGCAGCTGTCGGGGGGGGGGGGGAGCGTTTCGCCCCTCTCTCTTTCGGGGCGATCGCCTCTCTCTCTCGTCCCGCGCCTCTCATCGCTTTCTCTCTCCATCTTCTCGTCTCCCTCTCATCGCAGATCGGTTCACCCAGCATCGGTACAAAGCCGACCAAGCCTTCGAGCTCTCCCTCGCCCAAAGTCCCGTGGGAGCCTACTTGGACGTCGAGCACGTCGTGGAATTGTGCGTCGCCAACGGAGTCGAAGCCGTCCATCCGGGCTACGGCTTCCTCAGCGAGAACGCGAACTTCGCTCGACGATTGGAAGAGCGGGGGGTGACCTTCGTGGGACCCACGGTGGACAACCTGTGAGTGTGGTTTGGGTCATCATTGTATCTATACGAGCCTCGTCGTCCTCGCCGCCCTTCGTTCGCGTGCCTCACGCCTCTCGATCCTGTCGCGCTTCGGGTTTCTCAGCAACACGTTCGGAGACAAGACCTCCGCCAAAGAATTGGCCATCAAAGCGGGAGTTCCCGTCATCACCGGATCCGACGACGCCTTCGGTGAGCGCCGTTTCGTCGAAAGGGGGATGTGCGTCGGTTTTGTTCCGTCGTCCCTCCTTTGTTCGGGAGGGGGAGGGAGTGGTCCGGGTCCTAGCTCTCCAGCCTAGGGGAGAGGCGCGTTTGCGTGCGCCGAGAGTTCAGCGATTCAGTCAGAGCTCCGGTGCGGTCCGTCGCATCTCAGCTTTGTAGTGCGTTCGGCAGCGTGCGATGTCTCCCAGGCTCGGAAGTTGCAGGAAAGAAATGATCAGCCCGTGCGGCTCGGGGCTTGACGTGTCATTATCATCTGGGATTCCAAAGTTGCTCTTTCGGCAAGACGCAGACGCACCATGACACGCAACCATTTTTGCGACGCTCTGGACGCCGTTGGTAGTGTCGTGCTTGGACGGCGCCCGGTGCTTGCGACCCGCCACATGAACCTGGCGCCCGTAATATTTGCCGCACAAACCGCCGACACGCCGCACGAACCTGGCGCTCATCGGCCATCCGACGATCCAAAAGTGGTTTATCTTGCGTGGGAATAGTACATTCCGACGACAGGTTCGTGTGGAACGACAGGTTAATGTGGCGGGTCGCTTGGTCAACGCCCCCGGTGCATTAGCTCGGTCCTCTGGAGCGGTTGGAAGGATGACTTGGCAGAGCAGCGGCACATTCGTCGGGGGGGACAGATGCCTCGGATCAAAGATGGTTCGAGGGATGGAAGATGCCTCATCGGACACGGCCAGAGCCTTCTCTCTTCCAAACCCACCGACGGACCTGTTGCTTCTCGCCCGCAAACCGACCGGACAATGATTTTTTTCCGTCGAAAACGACGCAATCTCGAATCTCGGGTCCTCTTTGAACATTTGCAATCTAGCGCTCTCTTGTCGCCGAGCCACCTGCGCGCCTGCCAAATAATTGCCATTGCCGTTCGACGCGCTCATCTCGTCGAAACCAACCGACCGACTGACCCGTCACTCCCTTGTCCACAAACCAAACCGAACAAATCCACGAACAGCCACGCCCTCCGAGGCCCAAGCCTGGATCGACGACCCCTCCAATCCCATCACCTACCCCGTCATCGTCAAGGCCGCCATGGGCGGAGGAGGCCGAGGAATCCGCATCGTCCCCACCGCCGAAGACCTCGAGCCCATGTTCCGCCTCGCGTCGAACGAGGCCCTCAACGCCTTCGGAGACGGACGGTGCTTCGTCGAAAAGTACGTCGATCGTCCTCGTCACATCGAGGTCCAGTGCTTGGGAGACGGGACGGGGAACGTCGTCCACTTGTACGATCGGGATTGCTCCGTCCAACGTCGTCATCAGAAGGTCATCGAGACCGCTCCGGCCACGGGCTTGACTCGAGAGACGCGGGAGAAGATCTTCCGAGACGCGTGCCACCTCCTCAGCTCGAACAAGTATCGGAACGCGGGCACCGTCGAGTTCTTGGTCGACAAGGACGGAAATCACTTCTTCATGGAAGTCAACCCCCGCGTCCAAGTGGAGCACACCGTCACCGAAGAGATCACGGGGATCGACATCGTCCAATCTCAAATCCTCATCGCGTCCGGGAAGACGCTCCCGGAGCTCGGGTTGACCCAAGGCGCGATCCCGGAGCCGACGAGCTACGCGATGCAATGTCGGGTCACGACGGAGAATCCCGCGCACGACTTCCGACCGGACACGGGGACGATCGACGTGTTTCGGATGCCGTGCGGGTTCGGGATACGGCTGGACGACGGGCCGGGGTTTCCGGGGGCGAAGATCACGCCGCATTACGATTCGCTCTTGGTGAGACAGATGACGACGACGAGGACATCCGGCGCGACGGGCTCGGCTCGGCTCGGCTCGGGCGGTCTTTTGGGATCGGGATCGACTCGAACGCTGTGTCTCGAGCTCGAGTTTGGACTTGACTTCGGCCGTCGTTGTGCTTGGCTCGGTTCGGCCGAGGCTTGGCTTTTCTTGCGCTTGAGCTTTGGCTTGGCTCGAGCAAAGGCTCGAGCTGTTGCTCGGACTCGGGCTTGAGCTTGACTTGGGCTCGACTTCGGCCATCGTGGCGCCGGACTTGAGCTTGAGCTCGGACCTACTGGGCTTGGGCTTGGACTTGTGAACTTGAGATGGAACTGGCTTGAGCTTGGCTTAGCTTAGCTCAGGCATGCCGGACTTGGCCTTTCTCGAGCTGGGCTTGACGCTTGACGCTTGACTTGGGCTTGAGCTTGACTTGGGCTCGACTTCGGCTATCGTGGCGTCGGACTTGAGCTTGAGCTCGGACCTACTGGGCTTGGGCTTGGGCTTGTGACCTTGAGATGGAACTGGCTTGAGCTTGGCTTAGCTTAGCTCAGGCAGGCTGGACTTGGACTTTGTCGAGCTGGGCTTGAAGTTGAGCTCAGGCCTGGGCTTGGACTCGGGCTTGAGCTAGACTTGGACTCGAACTTGGCTCAGCTTAGGTTCGAGCTTGGGCTTGAGTTTGGACTGGGACTCCGCTCAAGATTGGCTCAAGGCTGAGTGGGGCTCGGCTTCTTGCGCTTGAGCTGAGTTGGCGCTGGCATCTTCGCGGCCGATTACCTCTCGTGGGAGTGCCGGGCGAAGCGGTAGCTCGCTTATCGCAATCTACGTCAAACGCCGCAATTGAGACAACGTTCGATGCCCGAACGCCTCTCACGCGCGCCTCACCCCGTGCTCGCCCTCGTCTTCTGCCGCAATCAGGTGAAAATCACGGCCAAGGCGCGCAACCGCAAGGACGCCGCCGCCAAGCTCATACGCGCCCTCCGCGAGTTCCGCGTCCGCGGCGTCCAGACGAACAAGTCCTTCCTCCTCAACGTGCTCAACAATCGCGACTTCCTCGAGGGAGAAGTCACCACGGGCTTCATCGCCGCGAACCCCGACCTCATGAGCCCCCTCAAGGAGAAGGATCGCGCGCAGAAGTTGCTCCATTACATAGGAGAGGTCATCGTCAACGGCACGCCCAAGAGCCTGGGGGCCACGGGCGACCCTCCCTCGACCGTGGATCCCATCGTCCCCGAGATCCACCTCGAGCACAAGGAGAAGAAGGACAGCCTCAAGAAGATCTTCGATCGAGACGGTCCCGAGGCCTTCGCCAAGGCCGTGCGCGCGAACCAAGGACTGCTCGTCACCGACACCACGTGGCGCGACGCCCACCAGAGCCTCCTCGCCACCCGCCTCCGGACCATCGATATGCTCAACATCGCCGAGCCCACGAGCGTGGCGTTGCGCAACGCCTACTCCCTCGAGTGCTGGGGCGGGGCCACCTTCGACGTCTCGATGCGGTTCCTGAACGAGTGCCCGTGGGATCGGTTGATGGCGCTGAGGGAGGCCGTGCCGGACATTCCCTTCCAGATGCTGTTGAGGGGAGCCAACGCGGTGGGGTACACCAGTTACGCCGACAACGTGGTCTACAAGTTCTGCGAGCAGGCGAAGGAGGCGGGGATGGACGTCTTCCGCGTCTTCGATTCGTTGGTGAGCCACATTTCGTTCGTTGTTCATTTTCTTCCACCTCTCTGTTCGTTCTCCTCACGGCCCGTCGCATTGCGTCGTCGTGTCGCGGCTGCGATCCTCGACACCGCGCCCTAGAATTACATCGAGAACATGAGGCTCGGGATCGACGCGGTCGGTCAGGCCGGAGGGATCGTCGAGGCCGCCTGCTGCTACACTGGAGACGTGTCCGATCCCAAGCGGGGGCTGTACGACTTGGAGTATTACCTGAACTTCGTCCGCGAGCTCGAGGCGCAGGGCATCCACGTCCTCGCGATCAAAGGTGAGAGCGTGGTAGTGCGGACGCTTTCGCTCGGGATCTCTTTTATTTGCAAAGCTAATGCACGCGAGTGGCTTTCCTTCTATCTATGAAGACATGGTGAGTATCCTAGACATTTCAGCAATGTTTGACACAACAGCAGCTCTGACACGATACCTTTATGCAGGCCGGGTTGCTGAAGCCAAACGCAGCGTCCATGCTGGTCGGGGCGATCCGAGAGGAATTTCCCAACCTCCCCATCCACGTGCACACCCACGATACTGCAGGGACTGGGGTTGCGAGCATGCTGGCCGCGGCCCACGCCGGCGCCGATGCCGTGGACGCCGCCACGGACGCGATGAGCGGCACCACGGCGCAGCCCAGCCTCGGCGCCCTCGTCGCGAGCACGCAGGGCACCGACTTGGACACCGGCCTGGACCTGCACGAGGTCTCGAAGTTGAACGAGTACTGGGAGGAATGCCGGGGGTTGTACGCGCCGTTCGAGTCCGGGCAGAAATCGGGATCGGCCGACGTGTACATCCACGAGATGCCTGGCGGCCAGTACACCAACCTCCTCTACCAGAGCACCCAGCTCGGCTTGACGGGACAGTGGTCGCAGGTCAAGACGGCCTACGCCGCCGCCAATCGGCTCCTGGGGGACATCATCAAGGTGACCCCCTCGTCGAAGGTGACGGGAGACCTCGCCCAGTTCCTCGTGGCCAACAAGCTCACCGAGCACGAGGTCATCGAGAAGGCGGAGGAGCTGTCCTTCCCGAACAGCGTCATCGAGTACTTCCAGGGCTACCTTGGAATCCCGCCGTTCGGATTCCCCGAGCCCCTGAGGAGCCGCGTCTTGAAGGGCCGGATGATCGAGGGCACCGACGGGTTGTCCTGCTTCGACGCACGTCCGGGGGCCCAGCTCCCGCCGTTCGACTTCGAGGGCACCCGTGCCAAGTTGGAAGACAAGTGGGGCGCGGACAAGCTGACGGATTACGACATCATGAGCCGTGAGTTGATATGGCATGACTGGCTGTTTTTGCAGCTTGGCTTAAGACTAACCGCGAAACGATATCAAATACTTGGTGTCGCAGATGCAATGTATCCTGCAGTCTTCGATGAGTTCATGGAGCGCAACGAGGAATATGGAAAGTTGAGCTACCTGGACACTCGCACTTTCTTGACCGGGATGAAAGTAGGACAGGTAGGTTGTTATGGAATCACCTGACTAACTAAAGGAAGGGCTTCTCTGGCTCCACTGACAATCTTATCTTGCCCTATCCTCGACACAAAGGAATTGACGGTTTCTCTTGAGAAGGGCAAGCATCTCATCCTGAAGCTCATCAGCATCAGCGAGACGACCGAGGACGGCATAGTGAACATTCAGTTCGAGTTGAACGGGCAGCCTCGCTCGGTTCACGTGAAGGACAAGCGAGCCGGCGTGAAGGAGACTCAGAAATTGAAGGCGCTGAAAGGAGTGACGGGCTCGATCGGAGCTGCGATGCCCGGCGTGGTCCTCGAGACGAAGGTGAAGAAGGGAGATACGGTCAAGAAGGGAGATCCGCTGATGCTGATGTCCGCCATGAAGATGGAGACCGTGATCACCAGCCCGTGCGATGGCGTCGTGAAGCAAGTGGTGGTGACTGCGGGAGATCAGCTGGATGGAGGAGATCTGTGCGTCGAGATTGAGGAGGCTCTTTGATTCGATGAGAGATTTGATAAGAGCATGGCAAGTGAGAAATAAGCGTGAATTGGATTTTTGTTTAGCAACCAAGGAGATAATAATAGTACACATTGAATATGGAATCCCACTTTTCTGCAGCGCAGCATCACCTTCAAATGGGTTCATGACATACCCGATGATGCTACAAGTAGCTGCTGGAGTAATAAGAGTGTATAATATCAATTCTGGTATGGTTTACGCATTTCCTGTTGTGTCTGATGTCGGTATTTTTGCCTGCCACTTGACAACAGTTAGACACATTTGGGGGGGAAATCGGGTTGATCAATCAGTGTTTCATCTAAATTGGCATTGATATATTTCGGCAGTCCGAATATTAGGCTTGTTGTTGCATTGTCATTTCCTTGAAAGGTACATTTTAGGTTCCGGGAGGTTTTGCTGCATTCAGATGAGGGACACAAACAATAAATCGAAACACAATCTACTCACAAGCATTATGGTCACAGCTTCGTTTGTAGTATCTATCAGAGGAAAGTAACAAGTAAAGATGATACAAAAGGTTCAACCTCTGTGAAATTAAAATTTTTGTCACAAAATTCATATCTAGGTTAGATCGCCTCGAACATACATTCTAGATGTACAAACCTATGACATGCTTCAAATTAAGGCGGCATCGTCTCCAATGGGACTTTGGGAGAACGGAGGCGTTGGCTTTGTACTATATTGGGTAAGCCAGTCTGCATCAAGAGGGACGAATGAGATGGCAGAGCTATCAGTGAGAAAAAAAGATGCATCTGCTCGAAAATCTGCCATGTCTTTCTGCCAGGGCAATGGCAACAAAAGTCACAAAGATCAATGAAAATGATAAAATGTATCGTGCTGCTGCAACCAAGTGTGCAAAAACATTTGCCCTCATGAGAATGAATCTTGATGGCAGAATATTTTAACTCGCTCCCAGTCCACGTATGTGGAGGTCTATTTCTCTTTGGTTTGTAAACGTTAGTTTCTTGAATGGCTTGGGCTTTGGATCTTTTGTCTTGTCCTTTTGAACAATGTGGTGAAGAGTAAACACGAAGAGGCAAATGACTCGATGTGAGTGGGATAGTTCGCAAAGCCATTTGACCTACAAATGCAAATGGGCAAACAGCAATTGACCAAACTGATTTGGAGTCGTTGATGATGACAGCTCCTAGTTATCTCTCATCATCCCTTTGGCCTGCCAGAGTTGGAACAGAGCCAACACTGACCGGCAAACAAACTGTTGGAAGATAGTCCTGTTGGAATGAATGCTCTTAGCTTTATCTTGAATTGGATCTCTGTGAAATATTCTTACCGTTTTTTTGCATCCTGTGGGTTTCATGTTCATGTCGTCATTATTACTGCTGCAATGAATGTTTTTGTCTTGGTCTACATGGTGCACATTGTTGCTATCTGCTGGCCAATTCATTCCCCTTTTTGATGGCATCTATTGCATCGTTGCCGATTTCATCTCAGGTTGCTTGCGGCAGTTTCAGTTCTCCTATTTTTATGCTACAAGGAAAGCAAGGAAGTACATGAAGCCAAATTTCTCATCATTGTTGTCAACATAGGGATGCCACAATTACGGGGATATTGAAGTGTAAGCCATGTAGTGATTGGTGATGTCAATGAAAAGTTCCACATGGACCCAATCTTCTCTCGGACATCTTGACATATCACTTTAATATTTGATTCTATTATATCTTTGATGTGTTAGAAAAATTACGTCAAAAACTATCTGCACCAGTATCTGAGCAATCTCCCCGAACGCAATTGTGGTGCAGTTAAAAAACAAGGATCCAATATTCCTTGTTAAAAAAACAGCTGAAGTTATGATCACCTGGATGATATCTTCTTTGAGCATGGTAGGCACTGCTCAGGGCAGCGTTTTGGATGGGCCAAAATCGACCTAATACATATGTATACAATACAGCTATTGTATACATAAGGCTTTTGGTTCTTGGTGATCGTGCCAGCCTTGGCAGGCTTGGATGAGCCGGCTGAATCCAAGTTGGACTTGCCTTTGGACTTCTTAGAGGAGCCCTTGGCATTGGACGGAGCTTTGAGCTCGAGTTTGCCACGTAGTTCGCCGAGTTGCCTCTCGTACGTGGACTTGAGGGCGATGAAATCCTCCTCCTGCTTAGAAAGCTTGCCCCAATCATCCTTGAAAACGTTGAACTTCTCAAGTCCCTTAGCCAGGATCTCCTTGTAGTCAGCGTTTGCAAGTGGACCCTCCCCATCGTCGATATCCTCCTTCTGCCTCTTGAAGTAGTCATTGAAACGTGAGTCAGCAGTGACTTGGTATGCGGAGAGAACGATGTCCTTGAGGTCGTCGATGGTCTCCTTGTGAGCAAGGAGTTGATCCACCTTGCTAGTGAACTCAAGGTTGAAGGACTTGATGGTGTGGTCCGCCATCTTGTCAGGCAAGGAGCGGATGTGAGCACGAAGGTTCCTGGCTGTCAGCTTGCTGTCCAGTGAAGGGACAGAGATGAGTTGTTTCCACAGGAGGCCCCAGACAATCTTCCCATCAATAGTGAACTTAGAGTCATAGACAAGAGACTTATTAAAAACTAGACCGAAAACAGGCTAGACCAGTTGCTAGACCCTGTTTGTACCAATTCCTACACACAATTTTCCCGTATAAACTTTTACCCAATTTATCGCTTATTCGACAATTACATGCAAATCCCTTGGTCCAGATGTCGAAAAAACTGAGACTCCTATTCTTTCTCTATTTTTAAATTTCACATTCTTTTCTTTTCACTCCATTCAAACTGATTCAAAACAACAACAAAAACCGCCAAAAACAAAAACCGCCAAAACGGATGATGGATTGGCCGGCATCACCACCGTCCTGACTTCTCCCTCACCTACCGGCGCAATCCGCTCACACAAAGCCCACAGCGGCCGCCCACTCGGACCTCCCCCCCCCATCCTGATCCATCCCGATGGACTCCTGCCCCCAGCACAGCTAGGATTCCGAAAGCGCGTTCTCGCCGCGTCGCCCTCCCCCGTCGACCTATTGTCGCACCGGCGTGCGTGCGCTGGCCGGTCCTTGTCGCTCGTCGGCGTTCGGCGCCCGCGCGCCGCATGCCCCCGACTCCGACTGATGCCACCGCCATTCAATCTTCGCACGCGGCGTCGGCGTGCTTTGTTCGAGCCCGCCCCGCTCGCTGCCCACCGCTGTCCAAGCAGCGCACCGCCGCCATTGTTGCACCGACGCGCGCGCGCTGGCCCGTCCCGTCGGCACCCCTTTTCGGACCGACCGTCATTGCCTCGGCGCGGCGGGTGCGTGCCAGCTCCGCTGTCCAGCACGGTCGCACCGGCGCGCGCGAGCCGGCCTGTTTTGGCCCTTCGTACCGTCATTGCAGCGGCGCGCGTTCCAGCCATTGTTGCACTGACGAGGGCGCGCTGGCAGGTCCGGTCGGCGCACCGATTTGAGCCAAGCCAGCTCCGCTGTCCAGCAGGGGTCGCCATTGTCCCGGCGCACGGCGCAGGCCCGTTTTCGACCTACCGTCATTGCAACTGAGCCCGCCCCTGATGGAACCGTCATTCGTCCCCACCCTAGCTCTAGCCTGCCCCTCTGTCCAGCACGGTGCCCAACTGTCTGTTGACAGCGGCTGCTCAAGTGCAGCCCCTCATAGCCACGCCCTTGCGCAGCCCTTCATTCGCAACTGGTTCGTTTTGGCAGCGCATAGTGACGGACCGCCCCCCCCCGCCGCCCTTCGTTGCAACCCCCAAGGCCCAGCCAGCCACCGACTCAGGCACGGACGCACGGCGGAAGCTCAAGTGCAGTCCCGTTCTCCGCCGCCCTTTGTTCATCCTTCATTGGCAGCTCGCCTACCGCAGCTATCCGTAGTGCGGCCCGCACCGCAGCCCTTCCTTGGCAACCAACATTCGTTTTGGCATTAGTTTTGGCATTGGTTTTCGCCCTGGCAGACTGAGGCACTGGCGGCGACAGAGCTGAGGCACCCTTTTGCAACCACAATTCGTTTCGGAGCAGCTAGACGGAGCAAACTGAGACACGGACCCACCGTGACAGAGCTGAGGCACGGGAAAGTGCAAGTCACACCCCTCTCCGCCCATCGTTGGCAACCACCATTCGTTTTTGCAAAGCGAGATCAGCAGGCTGAGGCACGATCAGAGCAGAGGCAGGGGGTGACAGAGCTAGTGACAGTCGGCCCAGCCGATTAGCCCTTTGTTAGCAACCACAATTTGTTTTGGTGCCGCTCTCGCCTGCAGCCCCTGTTTTGATTCTGGGCTGTGTTACTTTGCCGTGGGAAAAGAATCTCGACAGGCTCCTGCATATCTAGCGCACCTGGGGAGATTGGAAGCAGCTCCTTTTCTTCCATTCAGCTCCTCATTATCTATCCTCATCAGCACCTGGGACTGCCAGGGATCCTCCTCTCTCTTTCACGGAAAGGCAAGATCA
>JALLPA010002195.1:0-10384 GCA_036939895.1 Thalassiosira exigua | reverse complement strand
GGGTTGAGGAGGGAAGGGTATTAATTCCTACGTAGATTAAGGCATTTGCGGTACGTGTGACAACCTCGCGGAATCGATGGTTCTCGATCCACCCTTGTCCGGAATTGTGGACGTGATGTCATCTAGTGTGGGCATCTTGAAGCACACTTGATGAGTGCGCTCCGGTGGAGGCATCCCCTTCCGTGCTCCATCCAGAAGGGGGCGGGGGGTCTTTTGAGCATCAGTCTGAGGAGAGTATATTCGAAAATGATTCATCCGGTGGCTCAATGCCAAGTTACCTTTCAGATATCGTTTCTGACACCGCCCCTTCAAGTTCGTTGTTATCCTGCTGGTCCTATTTCTTTGTTCCCCCTCCTTCCTTGTTCATTCCTCCCGCTTTTGCATTCGTCTTTTGAAAGCAGCACTCCTGCTTTGGACCCATCCTCAAAAGGCAGGACGTTGTTCCCCGCAGCTTTGTCGTTGTCCTTCAAAAATTGTTCGCTTTCTGTCAGCGTTGCTCCTCCCCTTTTGCCGTCCGGAGGGTATCAAACGTCATCACGCTGTTCAGCATAACAAAGCGACAAAAATCAGACAGATCCCCTAAGCCTCAACTTGTCAAAATTGGGCCAATTTCATTCGAACAAAAGGCTCATATCATCTTCCCTAACCCTAAATGAAAAGGCTCATCTCATCTTCCCCAAATGAAATGAGTTTCTGGCGACCTCCTTTCCATTGGTTTGGCCACCATTGTCGTCGAGTTCTTCCTCGGCTTCACTTCGTCGAAAAACCGGATTTCAACTTTTGTTATGAATTTGTGTCATTTTCAGATCAAATATATCAAATTCAATAGCAGAAAATCTGACAAGCAGGCCATCATTTACACTGTTTTACATAATGTAAAAATGATTCTATGTCATAAAAATCTGTTACAATTACAACTTGTACAAGAGCCATGTCCAAAGCTTTGAAAAAATAGTTCCTTTGAAAGCCTTCTCCACAAGTGCAAACTGCACTGAAAGGATACAGAAGTGCAATCTGTTGCTGAGAAAATTATGATTCGTTTATCGAGGGAGTTGGCTGCTTTTCACACTTGAAACTCATTTAATTAGAAGTTTCTACTAGCTGATTGAGATGGTCAATGGCACTCAATTGAAGTACTTCTTTGTCCGTCTAGCTTGTCTTCACTGATGCATCTGCCAGGAGCAGGGTTCATATCAGGATAATCCCACACGTCCACCCTTTACATTACAGCCACTGGTGCTCATCCAAGCGGCCCTGTTGTGCAGGTGCGAGTTTGTTTCCCAGTTTCCATATCCTCCGCGGCACATACAACCCTCGTCCGTGGACTTCCGAAACTTTATCTGCAACAGCATCAAATGTGTCAACATAGAATAGCTCTTGATCCAGGCGATCAAGGGTACGATCAACATCCGAGCCGAGGCCTTCTTTGAGGCTCACGGAGTGGACCGTGTCTTCCTTGGGTACATTCCTTGTCACGGGTCATGTAGAAAGCAAGACGCCACAACCATAAAATGGCTTCATTTAATGATATGCATTGCATCTCTGGAAGACTGACTTAACGCATCTCCTTCCTTTGGCAAGCTTCGTACTTGCATTCAAACCGATACTTTTCACAAAGCAGATCACGTCGTGCTTCTGTCAACCGTGTCGCAACATCCTGCTTAATGTAGCAGATAGAAATTTCTTCTCCTGCTTTGATATCACGTGTCGATACAATGGCCTGTTCATAAGGCTTACTTGGAGCCGGTCGTAACCATACGTGGGGCGGCAATTCTCTGTCCAGCATCTCATTCAATTTCTCCATCGATGTCATTTCTGTGTTGGGTTTGCAACTGTGATTGATTCTGCTTATCTTGTCAAATAATCGTGTGCCAAAAACATTGGAACGACATGTACCGTACACCGTCTTGAGATTCTCCTGCTTGATCCAAAGGTCTTCTGTTATCGCCCGCCCCTTTTCATCTTTTCGTGCTGCCCGAACAGAGAATCTGTCTTCATTTTTGCCCTCACTTGGTCTTCCTAGGCTAGTGCCAATCATGTTATTCAGTAATTTTCCCTTCGCAGATTTTAGACCAAATATACCAACGGGCGATTTCATGTTCGGAGGTACATCCTGAAATGCGTCGTGCAGTGACAGCCACTTCTTCTGTACTCTGTACCGATTCAGGCAGCAAATCAAAGTCTTGTTGATATGCACATACTCTCAGTTTATCCATCGCAGCCCGGACATGTGCCGGATATAAATAGTTGAAATTAACATTTCCCGTCTCTTGCATTCGCAGGATCTCTCCCCAACGTTCCTGGATTGAGGTTTGTACGATGTTTTGTAATGATCTGATTTCCGCGTGGACTTTGGCGTCGCCCGTGGGTGTTGGATCAGAACAAAAATTGGCCACTATCGGACACTCTCGTAAGATCAGCGTCCCTTACTCAATGTCTTTGGCTACAAAGGTGCCTATTTTGTTGGGAGCAATATTACGGATCTCTATCATGTTGTACGTCGAGGTTCGTTGCTTGAGAGGTGAGAGGAAAAGTTCAAGCTGGAGCAGGGTCTGCCTGGTCACTGCGGAGACATGCCGACGGCAGTGTCGAGGACGGTCTTGAGGCTGGGCGGCCCAGCCGGCCTGCCTTCGCTTCCACGCGCTGTCATCCACCTGAGTGCGGCCATCCACCCACTGTGGAGACTGTTATGAGACTTGAATGGGTGAGTAAAAAAAATTCAGAACACGACGGTAACTATCGTATCGTACGACAGCGAGAGAGCGAGTAAAATTTCACTGTACCATACTTACGATAGTTACGATACGATACAGTGAGAGTTCCGATTGTTCATGCGTTAGGCAGGTGCGCGATCATAGTAAGTTCCGTGCGCGATGGCGGGCGTTGAAGCCAAAATAAATAACGCGATATTTACAGCGACAATGACTCATTATTTCGGTTCATCAGACGTACCTACAATTGTGGGGTCCCTCAAAGCCTCAACGTTCATTATTTCCTCTGTTGGGCCCAACGCCAACGCATAGCCGGTTCCAGGGTGACTATCTACCATACACATACCCAAAGAGCTGTGCTCCTTTCTCCTAACTCCTACCCAACCTCTTCGTGAGGAGGACGACGCGGCGCGGCCCTCGGAAGCTCGGAAGCTACATTTGATGCCATGGAAGTGCGCACAACATCGAACTCCGGCCGTGCCCGCGCCCACTTGATGTGTTAGCGAAGATTAGCAGTTCGACGCGTCCCAGGAAGAGTGGCCACGTCCGTGCCGTGACCTTCGCGCACAATCTTCTCCAGCGAACAGCAGAGGAAAATGTCAGAAGAGTTCGACGACAACGGCGCTCCCGTCGCCTCGGACGACGAGTCCGACGGCGGAAGCTCGTCCGCGACGCGATCCTCCGCCGTCCCCCGCTCCCTCCGATGGAGCCAATGCGTCCGGAACCTCACCTCCCCCCTCGCTCGATGCGTCCGCGCGTGGAGTCGGCACGCGGCGTCCCGTCCCCTCGCGTACGCCCTCCTCGTCCCGGCCTTGAGCGTGACGATGATGCTGGCCGGATATTACTCCGGATTCGAGCTGGTCACGAGCGAGGACGTGCGGTGGGCTCCCGTGGGAAGCAAGACGGCCGCGCACGGAGCGTGGGTGAAGGACGCGGCGAACGGGTTCTCGAAGAGTGAGGAAAGAGACGACGCGGGCGGAAGACTGGACGAGTTCGCCCTTTTCCCGTTCGTCGCTGTCGCTGATACGAATCCATTCTGCCCCCCTCTTCCTCTCGCAGACCCCCGCCAGGCGGTGGTGGTAGTCCACGCCCAGGGAAAGAACATATTGGGAGACGACTCCAACTTGGCGCGAGAGGGGGTGGAGCGCGTCTTCTACGCCATCGAGGCCATCGAGACCAGTCCGGGGTACGAAGAAGTTTGCGCCGAAGCGAACGCCTTTTCCACCTTTTGCAACTTCTACGGCGTCTCGCGGTTCTGGAAGAACGATTACGGATACTTCGTGGAGAATTCCGGCAGCGACCGAGACGTCGTCAATTCGCTGTCCGCCACGAAGTTCCCCAGCGGACTGGAAGTCCACCGCGACGTCGTCATAGGGAACAACGAATTCGACGAATCGGACCTCTTGGAATACGGGGAATCGTACGTCCTCTACTTCCTGCTCCCGGGCGTCGAAACGACGCGAGAAAAGGTCTACGCGTTCGAGGGGGAGATGATCGCGACCCTCGCGAAGCTCCGGGACGAGTGGGAGGACTCGGACGACTACTTCCGACTCGACTTCTTTGCGTACCGTTCCTGGGACGACGAAGCCGTCAACGTCATATCGACCGATCTCCCGTGGCTCCTCCTGGCGGCGTCCCTCCTCGTGGTGCTGTGCTTATTGGTGTTCAACAGACGGGATTCGGTGCTGGCGAGGAAGACGCTGGGGTTGGGAGCGGTCCTGACCGTGATCTTCTCGCTGCTGTTCAGCTACGGATTGCTCTTCCTCGTCGGACTCCCGTTCACGCAGATGCACCCGTTCGTGCCGTTCATCGTCCTCGGCGTGGGATTGGACGACACCTTCATCATATTGGGGAGCTACCTGCGCACGGATCCCCGCCTGCCGATCCAAGAACGAATCGAGCGCACGATGAAGGGTACGAAATGAGTTGCATTGGTTACGGCCGTTCGAACCGCCAACGAACTCATAACTTTCTTTCTCTTTGCCCATCGACGTTTTCGCGGTCTCGTCAAGACGTCGGGTCTGCGATCCTCGTGACGACTCTCACCACGGTGACGACCTTTTCCCTGGGCGCTCTGTCTTCGATACCTACCATCAAATACCTCGTCGCCTACGCCGCCGTGGCAGTGTTCGTCGACTTCATCTTTCAGGTGAAATTGACTCTCCGAGTTTTCTGCCCGACTTCTTTCCGTTCGTCTCTCAATTGCTTCGGCCGCCGTCTCTCGCGTAGATCACGTTTTTCGTCGCTCTGATCGCGTTGGACGAGAGGCGAATTCAAGCGAACCGCACGGACTGCTGCTTCCGACGGCGCGCGTCGGATCCGATCGCGGACAAGGACGTCGATTGCAAACGGCAGGCGCACGTCGCCGACCGCGTCATGTCCAGATACGGAAAGTTGCTCCTGAAGCGACCGGTCTCCGTCGCGGTGATCCTCGTGTTCGTCGCGATGTTCTGGGTCTTCGCGTGAGCCATACTCTGCGATTGTCGTCCGTTCGAACGATGGCGCACTCTAACCAATCGAACGACAACTATTCGCGATTGTTCTTTCTTCGCAGGTGGAGCACGGCCCAGCTCACTCAATACTTCGATTTCACCGAAATGCTTTCCAAAGGTAAATGGATCGATCGTTTAATCCCCACGTGAGGCAAACCCATGTGCTCACCCGCAACCACTTGGATTTCTCAGACGGCTACGCTCTAGGATTTTGGAATTCGTGGAACAACTATTACAGTGCAAACGGCGAAATAATCGGGGTTTACTTTAGGTGTGTTATGCTGTGTGGATTACAATAATTGTCAAGTCGTGGGACGATTCCGTGTCTGACCAGGTCCGATCCTATTCTGTTCACCAGGGATGTTGACTTTTCGGATTCCATCGTTCGAACGCAGATGAAATCTTACGTTAAAGAGTTGACAGAAACCCCCTACAGCAGGTATGAGTTTGTAGCCATGTTTTGAACTCCGACAATTGACCTTTCAAATAACTTTGACTTCGTGAAATTAAACCACGACAGTGGGTATCCTGAGTGGTTTTGGGTGGAAGATTTCGAACGATATGGTACACTTGAGAACTCTACCTTCGAAGAACAACTCGATGGCTTCCTCAAAAATCCGGTCTTCAATGAGCTGTATGGCAACGACATTGTCCGCGATTCTGGCGGCAACATGACAGCTTCCAGAGTTTGGATTAGGCTTGTTGGGAGTCTGAACAAACAGGTAAAGGAGCCAGTGCAGTGGCTCAACATAATGGAAGAAATTTCATCGCGGCAGGAAGTAAACCAAGGTATGACCGAGCCTCCCATTGTTTCACCTGGCATGTTCGGGGTCTTCTGGACTCAACCTCATTTTGTGATTGCTGCTCCAATTGTTTTCAAACATTCTTGTCAAGATGTCGACGAGTGGAAATTCTTCTCGTGGAATTGTAAGTTTCGAAAGGAAACATATGCCGTCATACTATCAAGATTTATTTCTGACCAGCAACTATAATTTCCTGCCGTCAGACCCCTATCTCCCTTGGGATGTGTACCGTGTGCTGCCCAAAGAATTTGCCATGTCGGTGATTCTGGGAGTCACAGCTGTAACTGTCCTCGCAGCTTTGTTCATTCCTCATTGGTCAGCTGCTATTTTTATCGGAGTGTCAATGATGATGTTGACGATTGAAATCCTTGGCTTCATCCAGTTATGTGGCATCTATTTGAACCCATTAACCCGTGAGTCGGCTCTGATTGTTTTTCTTTTCGCTGACCTGAGAAATACCCCTCATCTCTGTAATCCCCCGTGTTCATATCCATCGTGTCATTAGATGTCGTTTGTCTGATGTCTATTGGATTGGTAAGCTCACTTTGCCATGCTCAACAACACTTGTTCCATAACAAATTCACCCAACACTTTTTTCAATCAGATGGTGGACTTTGTGATGCATGTCATTTTGAAGTATCTGGAGATTGCATCCAATGACAGGGTGCAACGCACCCAAAAGACGCTTGAAACAATTGGCGCATCTATACTCCTTGGAGGCAAGTCATAGAGCAACTTTCCCAATCAAAAATCTGTTGTTGTTTTTGTTGTTCTAATGCAAGTCGTGAACTGTCAATCCAATTCAGCTTCCTCGACATTGATCGGCGTAGTACCGGCTGCATTTACATCAAGTAGCGCATTCAGAACGGCATTCGTCTGTTTCTTTGGCCTCATTTTGTTGGGCGCTTTACATGGGTTAATGTTCATGCCAGCTGTCTTGTCATTCTTCGGGCCAACTGATTCTATTTCTGATATGTTAGATGACGAATCGGATTGCTCGACGCCAAGCAAGGAAACTGTCAAAGAAGACATGGAAGAATCTCCTTCAACCGATAAGAAAATATCAACCTATTTGACATAAAGAAGCTGCAAGATTGGCCCAGCATCCCAGGAAATGCTAAGATGGCTTTCGGAGGCAGATTGATCTTCTTTATTTTTTCAGTTTAATTACCACTGTGTGCATTCGTTCAGTGCTTGATGTGATTGAAATGATCGTGCCTGCCTGACATATTCTTCACGATAGCCCCATCAATAACACTAAATTGATAGCAACCCAACACGACCACTCTAGATCTTTCCGAACTTTTTGTACTTCCCATGGCTCATGTACAAAAGTGCAGTGTGTTTTGCTAGAGTGCACCTCTGTAAATCTCATTCCGTGCCTCTTCGGCAGAAGTCCCTTGTGTAAACTTCATGTGCCAATCACGGTGTGTTCATGTACCTTACACTGGGAAGGCGCTGAAAAATATGCCGAGTCTGCTCACTTCCTTACGAAATTGACTGGTCATGGAATCAAAAATATCTTGAAGCTATCAGGGAAGTGATGACAAAGGTACTAAGTGAGGATGGGTTCGATAATATCAACAGAGAACATGCTTCCTAGGAGGATCAGGTGGAGGCTGCCATCATCTCTGAACTCAACAAGTCCAGATTGATCAAATTAAAGAGCTTGATACCATGGCACAAGATAACAGTCTTTGCTCAGATGACATATTGTGGACCGCAAATGGCAGCACTTTGTGAAGTGCATTCGTAACATCACCGTGGAGTTTTACTTCTCTTCACCCTGCGATGTACCTATGTTTCATTTCGAGGAACACGTTAGATGCACTCTTGGATTCGGACAACTCCAAGCCACGATCTGTGATATAATTCGTTTGTACCGTGGCCAATTGACTGTGAATCTCCGCCTGAGCCCAAGTGAAGTTCCGTCTTCTCTAAAAGTCTACGAATTTTAAAACATGCTTGTAGAAGCAAGGAAGAAGAAACGCAAGCACAGACAGATGTAGAAGGGTAAGCTGTGTCTGGTAGTTTTACTCTGCGTTGTGGAGTATGCTCTGTATTGGAGTCTGTGTCTGCGTGATTGGATAAGGATGTTGCTGTTTAAGATTAAGAAAAATGTCCAGTGATTGCTTATACCGCATAGTCATTTAATTTTTAAGGACATCTTGAAACAATACAGCATTATATCCAGGTAACTCTGATGAATGGTCGGAATTGATAACTCCCCAGTGGTCTCGGATGACACAGTGCCTTGACTGATGGGTGATGCCAGTTAACTGGGTTCCATTATTATTCTGCTGGTTTCGTTCAATCTAAGGAAGCAGAAGGCAATACCCAAAGATAAATGACGAGAGGCCATCCTTTGTGGTGCCCTCTCGCATGCTATCGAACCTCATATTTGTGTAGAATAAACCCGTGCATGGTAGACTTTCTGAATGACCATTCGTAATCTTGACGTAATCAACGGACTTGCGACCCTCTCCGAAAGCAATAAACACACAGCCAGGCTCATTGATGCTATAGAACCCACATAGTGGCTCACCATTTGTCAGTCTTGTTCTAATTTCCTTCACGTCATCATACCTATGAAAGTTGAGGTAGAATCCAACTTTTGGTTGCAACCCCGCATCAAAGTCTGTATCCAAGTCTGCTGCGGTAAACAAATCAGGGCCAAAAATATGCTGTCCTCGTTCATCACATTAGCAAATTCTTCATTGATGATTTTCAAATACCTCTTCTTTCTAGCATATCGTAACTTACTATGCTGGAAGTAAGAGTCCCCTGTTCTCCTGACTCGCTTCAAGTCAGGCCTTATTTGCTGGATTCCCATCTCAAAGTCGCCGTCCCACCAATCGCAAACTGGCCCAAAATAATCACTGCTCTGCCAGGTTGCTGAAGTAACAATTCATTGAGACCACGATATTATTATGCAACCAAAATCCAGTCGAATGAGAATGAAATGCTACCACACTCACAGTAAAGAGTAAAAGTTCCCGCGACTCTCCCAGCATGAATCGCCAATTTTCTCAGAGAAACGATGATAAAGAGTTAGGAATACCTTGATTTTCTGATCAATAATCTCAGCTGCTCTTTCGCGGGACTTGTGGCCACTGCCTTGTTTGGTATCTCGGTGCATGATTGCTGAGATCATAACATAGTAGGCATTGATCAACTGCTGCATGAGGGAAATTTCTTCCATGAACTACGCTTGTTTTTTCTGATGAGGGTCTAAACTTTATTGCATAGAGGCCATGAACCCAAGGAAGGATTCGAGCTAGTGCGAGGTAGCTGTCTGAGATCCAGATTTTTTCAGCAAAAGTTCTCACTTGGCAATATTGCAAACAGAAACCAGCTATGTCTTCAAGTAAGGGGTTGATGAAATTTCCAAAACCTTCTCCATGTGAGTAGCTCTTGATATACTTCTTGAACCACCCGACCATGGCTTTTGTGACCCCCAGAAACAGCACTTTGGGATATATAAAATTGAAGAGTTCTGTCAGATACAAATTGTGATGGATAGAGCATCAACAGAATTGTACCTACAGTTCATCGGATAATCAATAAACATATTCAACTCGTAGTCCTTGGACCAAATGGCTGGGGCGGGATCCTCAGTTGGAGTACAAAGTCTGGCTGCCATCCTTTTGCCTCGTTCATTCCGTGATGCGCCTTCCTTAACTATTTTTGCTGCTCCTTGTTTATTTGAAACAGCCATACCGTGAAGAAAAGCTTTGCCCTCTTATTATGCCCAGTGTCCATTTGCTACATCCTCCAATGTGAGCTCTGTGCCTTGCTTGAGCAACGAACACGTTAGTTCCCCGGGCTTGATATAAGTGACACCACACGCGTCCCCAATTGTCCGACCTTCTGAAATGCCAACAGACTGTTCTGATGCCTCTGACACACTAGTGGGATAGCCCTGGATTTTTGATGCACCCCTCCTCCAAGCATCACCGTGAGCATAGGTCCAATTACAGCATTCGTTGCAGGTAGGGATCCCAGTTGCTCTGTGTGATTCTTTGCTGCCCAAACGCTCTCAAGACGTCCTTAGAGGTATTTGTTACACGATGATAAATGTTTCTTGTTTGTGTACGCTGCATATCGGAACCTCTTTGAGCTAAGGCCTGCATGGCCAAGAAGTCTGAGTACCTCACCGCGCTCTGGCCGGTCTACCATGTACAGGATGACATCAAACGAAGTATACACAAACTTCTTGTCGCATCCATCGTATCTCCATTTCCCCTTCCAAATGGTTTTGGGTTCGTCCAAGAAATGAGGACAGATTTATTGTGGTCTTCGCCTTTTCTTCCAAGTGCTATTCAATGTGTGTGAAAGATTGAGCGTGCGTTGTCATCTGGAGGTGCTATGGTTGCAG
>JALLPA010002190.1:0-10161 GCA_036939895.1 Thalassiosira exigua | reverse complement strand
TGCTATGCCCAAGTCTCGGCCTGACTGGGCTCGGCCCAGTCAGACCCTCTGCGCGCGGGCGGGCGGGCGGGGCGGGGACGGGCGGGCGGGGGCGGGGTTGGCAGCAAGTGCAGAAAAGCGCGGGAGGAGGATCCAAGTTTTGTAAAGAAGACTTCCGCTTCGAGCAAGATGAGAATAAATTTAATATGAAATTCCTATCAACAAATGAACGTTATTTATTGTACTACCTATTCCTACAGGAGTCATCGAAACACTCTCGGGTTGATGGCGAAAATTTTGGCGGCAACTGTAATAACGGGCGGGATATGCCTCCGAGCAACTTTATCGCAACAGCTTCAAACTTCATACAGTCACTGAAAACAAATATTCTCTTCCGAATCATAATCTAAAGTTGTGACAGTTTTGGGTAGAATCATCCATAGGTAAGCTCTCTTTCTATGTATCGATAATAAGAGGCTTGGATTTCGTAGGGGAAGTAAAAACGCACGATGACCCGGCGCCGGATCGAAATGGATTCGAGAGAATCCTCTACGAAGTCCAACGTTGTTTCGTACCACAGAGCCGTTTGGAGGAGATGGTTTCTGAGCAAAAATTGGCCAATCCTTTGAATAAGAATCGTATTAATGTTGGAATTAGTATTCAATATTTTTAAATGCATCGTCGCGGGAAACCAAATACTACAAATTTCACGTCTTTTGGGAACGAAAACCCTCTGACGTCGCGATCAGANGGAAAAACCTTCGTCGTGAAATCGATTCGACGACATCGGCATCTCGAGCGGAAGTTTTTTTCCCAAAAGGACTGAAATTTGTAGTGACGCTCCTCGAAATGCCGGGATTCGGGAAGGTCCTGGCCGAAAACCAAAAAGACTGAACTTCACCATAAGACCCTTTTTGAGCGATAATAGGACATCCTTTTCACGAACAATTCAGTGTAGAGTGCCGCCAAAACCAAACAACAAAAAGCTACGGTTTGTCTCAAACCGACCATGGCCGTGATCTCGCGCGAGGTACACTATCCCTACGAACGTCGGCAGCAGTAGCGGCGGCGGCTTGGCCGGTGCCAGCATCGGCGTTAGCGTCCTCGGCTCATGCGAGTAGCTCAGACACGGGTGCGGGCATCGGTGGCTCCGGAGATTCGGGCACGGTTCAGGCAGGGTCAGGGCAGACTGCGCAGGTGCAGGTGCAGCAGGTGCATTAGGCGCAGGGTCGCGACTCGAAGGGGGAAATGACGGACGTCCCCGCCGTCCGGAGCCCGAGGGACGGCGGCTCGTCGACCGCGCGCGCCCCGTCGCGCCCCCCCTCGTCCGCCCCGGTCGGCGGGGAGGGCGGGGAGGACGCGGCCGGATCGCCGGGACGTCGCCGCCGGGTGAGCCGGGTGGAGCTCGCCGCTCCGTCGAGCGCGCTGCGCCGGCGCGGATCGGTCGGTCGTCGGGGAGTCGGGGACGAGGACGAGGCGACGTCGTCCCGGCGGCGGGTCGGGGCGGACGGCGACGACGCCCCCCGTCGGTCGGCGAAGGGCGTGGAGCTGATCGCCCCCGCGAGCACGTTGCGCCGGAACGGGTGGAAGGACGACTGGAGCGGGAGCCAGGGGCGCGAATCCGACGGCAGGGGGGCGGACGACGAGGCAGCCGTCGACGACAACGACGAGGACGACGGCAACAACGGTGAGGGCGACGACGAGGCCAAAGGCACCGACGAAGGCGACGTCCCGCAACGACGACGCTCCGTGTCCGAGCTCAAGGCCGTGCTGCGGAGCAAGGGCGTCGATCGGGCCCGCGACGTCCGGGCCGGGGGGTCGCTCGCGGCGTCCAAGGCGAGCGAACGCATCTCCAGGGGCATCGGACGGATGCGGGCCGCGTCGCCCTCTTTGTCGCGCCCCTTCGCTGAGGGGGGGAAGGGTCGGGATCGAAGCCAGAGTCAAAGCCGTAGTCAGAGCCAAAGTCGAAGTCAAGGCCGGAGCCAGAGCCATAGCGAAGCAAGTCCCGATGACGAGGTCCCCTCGAACGCGAGGGACCGAGGCGGCGAGGGCGGCCGCGAGAACCCCGAGGAGCGCGAGCGCCGTCGCCTCGCCAACGGATGGCGGTCGACGTACGACCCGGTCCGCGGGGAGGTGTACTACTATCACTCCGCGACGAGGCGGTCGACGTGGGATCGACCGGCCGAGGCGACGGACCTCGAGGGCGAGGAGGGCACGGAAGGTCGGGGAGGAGGGGAGGCTCGGGGCGCTGCGAGCGCCAAGGACCACGGCGTGGTCGACGTCTCCGGGTCGGTCGAACGACTGAGGCGGCGAAAGGAGGAGGAGAAGCAGCAGCAGCAGCAGCAGCAGGAACAACCGCTAGAAGAGAAGACACGGCGCCCCCGCCTCCCCACCGGGTGGCGATCCTCCGTCGACCCCGCCACGAACCGAACCTACTACTACCACCGCGCCTCGGGATCGGTCTCGTGGAAGCGCCCGCACGTCGAGGGCGAGGACCCCGACGTCGAGGTCTCGCAGAGGGACGCGGCGAAGGTCCGTCGCGCGTCAGTTGCGCCAGACGAAGACGGCGACGGGGTCGACGGCGAGGGACGACGACGCGTCTCGTTCGCGTCCGCCGCCGCCGCCAAGCGCGCCGTCTCGCCCGCCGTCGGGCGTCGGAAGCGGAGCCCGTCCCCCGCGCCGGCGCGGGGGCCGTTCGACGAGGACGACGGCGGGAAGGCGAGTCGCGGCGGCGACGGGACGAGCAGTGGCAGCAGGGGCGGCGGCAAGTTGCGCCTGCGCAGCCCCCTCCGCTCCCCCCTCCGGCGGCGGAGGTCGCCCGCGCGGCCGCCGTCGTGCCTGCGAGCCTCCACCCGCGGCGCCGCCGCCCCCTCCTCGACGTCCGCGACGTCGACGGCGGCGGCCGGCGGCGGCAGAGCCGACCTCGCGTCCCCCTGCGCCGTCCGCGAGGAGCGGCTCGCGCGGCGTCGGCCGCGCCGCGTGACGTTCAAGGAGGACCTGCCCCTGTACGAGAAGTCCCTCGCGGACCGGCGATCGGTCCTCCCGGCGCTGCTGTCCGCGCTGGGCGGTCCCGGGGGGGCGACGGCGTCGTCGCTGCTCCGGGGGGCTCCTTCCCCCGCGAGGAGCCTGAGGGCGTCGTCGCCCCTCGCGTCGGCGCGACGGGCGGGCGCCCGCGCCCTGACCAGCGCGACGCGGGGCGCCGGGGGGACGCTGTCCAAGGTCCTCGCCGGGGCGGCGGCGTGCGCGTCCCCCGCGGCGGCCCCCGGCGCGCCGGCAGTGCGGGATTACCTCGGATGTCCCGCGAGGATCGAAGGTGCCAAGATCGAAGGCGAGGACGAGGACGAGGACGTCTTCGACCTCGGCGACGGGGAGTTCCTCGCGGGATCGGACGGCGACGACGAAGGGGAACGGGAACCGAAAAGGAACGCAAATGCGATCCTCGACGACGGCGTTGTCCAATCCGAGGAAATGGGGAGTCGGCCGGCGGAACGAGCGACCGCAGCGGACGAGGACGAAGATCCAGGAGTCTTCGAACTCGAAGAGGACCCCGTGAACACGTCGGGCATCGAGCTGGAATTGGTCCGCGCCGACGGGCGCAGCGATCGGTCGACTTCTCGGCTGCGGGTCGTGGGGACGTCGCGGACGGGGGTCAGGAAATCGGATTCGATGCAGTCGCTGGTTGGACTGCGGGCCGACGAGGGCCCTTCGGAGCCGGGGTTCGATCGGGCGAGGTCCCTGGAGCAGGTCTTGCAGCTCTCTCGAAGGTCGTTGCAGCGCGCTCGGCCGCCCTCCCAGACCAACGTGCAGGACGCGGACAGGGCGCATGATGCGGAGCAAGCCAAAGAGGGCCACGCCGACGGCGAGCGGGGCGGCCCGCTCTGCGGCTCCTCCGACGACAGCCCCACAGGGGTGGACGAGCTGTCGGGAGGACGGTTCGACTTCGGTCGAGGGCGGGACGAGGACGGAGGCGGACCGAGGAAGCCCGTGAGCGTCCGGGAGTACCTCGAATCGAAGCGACGAGGGTCGGCGCCGAGGGGCGCGCGTTCGGGGCGGGACGTGGGCGTTCACGAGGGTGACGGTGACCGCGACGAGCGTGTTCCGGACTCTAGGGATGTGAAAGGACCCCTCCCGTCCGAAGATGGCGAGCAATGCCTCGACGAAGAGAAGGATTTGGATGGTCATCTCCCCCCAGAACACGGCGCGCAATACCTCGATGAAGAGTTCGAAATCGGACTGGCCGAGCGCAAGGGCGCAGACGAAGGGCAACGGCAGCCCCAGGGCGACGATCCCATCGCGAGTCGGCGACGACCCCCCCTGTCCGTCGAGGCTTTGGGGCTGATCAAGGCGAAGGCTCTGCGGCTTCGAGATCGCACCGATCGCCAGGACCCCTCGACGGGAAGCTCTACGAAACGCAACGGCCGAGGGAGGATGTCTCTGTTGGCCGCGGCGACGGCGGCCAGGTCGCAGTCCAATAGGTCCCACGACGTATCGAGCCTCGACAAGTCAGGAGACCAGAGATGGCACGCCGCGATCGACGAGAAGTCCGGGAAGACGTATTACTACCACAAAGACACCAAGGAGGTGCTGTGGGAGAAGCCGCCATGGTTCGATGAAGCGCGGAAGCAGCCGGCTGGCTCCGTCTCCCCCGAAGCGCCAGATCGCAAGAGAGACGCTCTGACGACGGCGGACTCGTCTTCTTCGTCTTCCCAGACGAGCCCCACCGGCGTGGACGAATTGGCCGCCTTCGAGGACAAACACGCCAGCGAGCCCTTCTGCCCTCCTTCTGCCGTCGAGGAGCGGACCGCCGGAGCCGCCGGTACCTTTGATAACTCCCACGAGCACGCGTTGGAGGCTTTGAACACCTCGAACATCGAGCTCGAGTTGATCGAGGGGGGGCGAGACGATCAAAGGGGTAGCAGCCTCAAGGTCATAGAAGAATCGCGACTGGGCACCATCACGGAGGCGATCAATCCCATGACGAATCCAGACGACTCCGACGCTGACACGGCCTGCTCCTCGCCGAACAGGGACGGCTTGTCGAGGGACGAGGGCGAATCGTCAGCGGCGAGTGCCTCCCTCGCGGAAAGCAGTCGAGTAGACGACGACAGCCTCCGCTCTGTGCCGACCCCTTCGTCGCGCGACCGTAGACAGGGATTGCCGCCGCGGCCGGATTCGCTGCAACACTGCGAGGCCTACGAAGTGACCTACAACCCCCGGCGCAAACCGCAGGACGTGACCTACAACCCCCGGCGCAAACCGCAGGACGCGCGCGCCTCGCGACATCGCCCTCCTACGCCGGACGCTTTCGCACAATTGAAAACTCTGGCGAAGCAGAAGTTGCACCCGTTCCACGCCGAAAGATCCGGCGCGAGCGGGTTGCTGCGAGACATGGTCGTCAGCGACGACGACCAAATGTTCGCCCCGCCGGACTCGGGCGACGCGGCGTCCCTGTCGTCCGATCCCCTTCCGCCCCCTCCGCTGCCTCCCCCGCCGTCGTCGTCGGAGATGTACACTGACGATGAGTCCATACTGACGACCTTCACTCCGCCGCTCATGGCGTTCGACGACGCGCACAGCGATGCTGACTCGACGTGCGCCATATACAGCCACGACGGGGAGAAATTACAAGAACGCCAACTGGACGCTGAGGACGAGTTTCCCTGGAGCAATGAAATCTTCGATGCCTTGGACCACACGCCTCAGATCGGTCGCGATGGCAGGCACCACGGTAGAAACAAGCTCTCGGGGGCGGGGTCCGTAACGTCAGAGGACACGGACATGGACATCCACTATCTGTCGGGGTTCGGTTTTCCTCTCGACAGCAAAAGAACTGAGAGAATGGAGGATGAAGACTGTCCCATCGGGCAGGGCAATTTTAAATCTGGTGCGAGAGACTGCAATTACGGCAACTCGCTTGAGGACGAATACCAAGATTTCGGCGTGGAGCGCCAAGTGGTCCCGTTAGACGAGAAGGAAGCACGGCGGACGGAGAGGAGGCTGACCCTGGCGGGCCTGTTCCCCCATCACGCGGCCAACAACCCAACGAGGCCATATCCCGGGAGCGGTCCGGTGGACGTGGACGAAGTGACGTTGGACGGGAGCGTTCGCTCCAACGCCACTCGCAACTCGCTTAAGTCTGTAACGAGCAGGGAGGACGAAAGGGACTGCGACCCGTCCGTTGTCGAGCTCGTGCGTCTGGCCGACTTTGGCTGGCTCTTCGACTGCGGAGGGGATGGGAACTGCGGGGACGACGACGACGCCAGAACGCTCCCGGGACATTCCCTCGCGCCGCGGTCCCGCGCCGTGGACGAGGCCGAAGTCGCATGTCGCGCCATCTTAGATGGCGAAATGGAAAAGATCGACCTCGACCGACTCAGCCTTGACCGTCTCATAGACATGTTGGATTACGCGATCAACGGAGGGGCGTGCGAACCGGATTTCGACTGTTACGACTGGGACGGCAGGACCGAATGCGGTGGAGTCACGGAGGGCGGAGACGCAAAATCATATCTGGAAGGTGGGAGATCGCTGTGCGGCGGCAGGTCCATTGCGTTCGATGATGGCGAGTCTGCTGGCATCATCGACCACGGGGCAGCGGCTACAGAGAAAGAGGAGCGTGGCGTCCGCAAGATGCCGCGTTTGCCCACCGTAATAGGAAAAAAGAAGGAGGCGGTGGCCAGCACTGATGCAGTGCGGATGCAGAAGGTTGTGTTCGTAGCACCAGGCGTTGACAATCCGAGCTCAACCATTGGCTTCCTCGCTGCCTGACAACTGTTTTGACATAAATTCATTCTGTTTTAATTGAATTAGTGGGAAGATGTAAGATTATTACTAAGGAGTAGGTAGGTGTAGATTCAATATGTGAAATATCGGCGCTGAGATTTGTAAATATTTCTTTATTGTGCAAACTTTTGAATGTTGTCTGTGGTAATAGGTAGCACTGCATCGACGTTCGAGGTGAGACAAGATATCAAATGTTCGAGAGCACTTCTGCTTCTTCACTTGTGACCTCTGGCCCACATCACGAAGGCATAAATATGGGGCAAGCTCCATTGCAAACTTAGAAATTTTATGACTGCCTTGCTTTTTGCTGCTCCAGTACATAGGAACATATCACGAAGCAAAATCAAGGACTTCGATTTACTGCATAATCCAACGTGATCCCTGCCGATGTACACACAAATAGTGAAGATTTATACTCGATGGCTTTGGTCTATCAGAAAGTGGCTCTTCATTCATCGAAGCATCGTGCCTACTTTAGATAGGATAGGTTCAATCTCTCCTTGGAAAGTCTGACTAATCGAATTCAACTTGACTTGGGTCAAAAGCCAACTCAGAATTTGCATGCTGCGCAGCACCTTCTCAAAGTGGCTTTTCCTCGATAAAACCAAGTGGTATGACATCATGTAAAATATGGCAGCATAGCATATGTTTATGCACGCACACCCCAATTCAACTGACAAAGGGAAAATCTCAATAAGTGAGTGATAATATGAGGAATCCTACTTCTCCAACTCAACGAAGACAGTAATCTCGGGGCTACATTAGCCAGGTACTCCTCGTACTGAATTGAGCCAAAAAGGGAGGCTTCCTGGTCATTTGTCAGTGCACATTGAGGAGCATCCAGTCAAGGTTTTGGGTCTATATTAGGTTCTTCCATATGTTGGAAGTGACACCCGATCTCTCCTTACGTAACATCCCTTCTGTCTTGTCAGCAATGAACACAGCAGAGTAATATGTCCCCATAGTACTCCTACTCCTCAACTTGTTGCTCGGCAGCTTGCCTTCAAAATTCTGGATCCGTCAAGCTTGATTCAAAGCCTAACTGTCCCATGTATAGCTGTGTTGATGATGAAAAATACATCCAATGACTTTGCTACCTTACAGCGCAGCTTAGGCCCTTCGCGGCGTCGGAACCAAAGGAAGACATATCCCACATGTCCCAGTGCCAAGGAACAAAAGGACACACAATATGATCCAGTTGGGGTGACATGGGAGGTATTTTGGGAGCCATAGGGTTTACCCTCATGTTAAAAATACATCAATCAGTTACTCAAAAATAAAAAATACTTAACAGATACAGTACAACACATGCAATAGATGACTGGGCACTGCCCTGTTCAGTGAGACACTTGTTAAAGTAGTGGCTTTGGCATAGCATTCATTGCGACCTGTTTTAGAGTTATCTTATGTAAATGAAAAGGGTATCCATATCCGTGACACATCATATGGGTACAACAATTACCCTTTTTATGTACCCTATTTTCTGCTAGAGATAACTAGGAACACACAAAATTCCAAGGAGTGAAACCTTGAGTAAAGGTTTTGGTGTCAGCTAGGAGTAGAGAGAGAAATGTTAGAAACAATCCTCACTGCTGCTATCGCTACCTCAGAGCAGCTCCCGCATATCAAAACATTGTCTGGGTCTGCTGGGTACACCTTCCAAAATCAAATTTTCTGCCATATGAGCATTTACATTTTTCTTTGGTGAATGTTTACTACCTCTTTCTATGCAGTTATTCAAAAAATGATATTTTTTGAGTTGTGCTTAAGACGGAGGAAATACATCCAGGCATTTTGCCTTGATAACAATCCAGCACTAAAAATAGACTTTAAGTCAGGTAAGATTGCACAGTCAGGGGACGGGGGGAAGAAGAGGCAGCGCAATGCCACGGGCATTGTGCTGCGCTTACTCTTGACACTCAACAAAAGAGTTGAAGTAGAAAAGGTCAACCTTAGTTCATTTTTAGTTCATTGACTACAAAAGTATTGTGCCATCAAAGTTCCATAGCCCGCCCCTCGCAATTTTTAGTGTTCTCAGGATGAACTGCCACTACATGTGTCTGCTAATTGATTGTTGCATATCAGTGGCCAACGTTTTTTTGTTTTGTATCCCCCCCTTAATCCCTAGTTGATAGCTTGCGTCGCCAATCCCCACGGAGAGTTTGATCAGAACTTGGACAATTCTTCTGACAATAAGCAACAAAGACGCCGAGGTCAAGGGCAAAAGAAATAAAATTGTGAAAAATCCGAGGCCTTCTTCATCCTGTCTTGCCCCGCATCGGCGCTGAGGGCGAAGGCGAATTCTTTGTCGCACGGACGATTCCGCGTCCTCGAGGTCCACCAGATCTCTCCTCCCTTCAATCCCCCCCCCCTATTGCTGCTTTCCACCCTCCTCCCTCCCATCCTCCTTTCGCCCTCGCTCCCCAGCTCACTTTCCCCCCACGAGAAGAGCACGTTCGGTGCGTCCTTGTTCGCAGTGTGTGCGAAATAGTGCGGGTATGACGTACGACAAGTCGCTGTTCCGTAACCGCTCGTTGTCCATCGGTGAAGCACCGGAGGTCAGGGCTGGGTGGGACTCGATGGTTAGGCCAGAGGGGGAGCAGAAGGACCCGGCATCGTACAGGAGCGAAGTGAAGGTCGACGATACGATGGAGGAGAGAGAAGAGCTGGGCGGCGCTACGACGTGACCACGGCAACAGCGGGGCAGTAGGCGGATGGCAGAAGGTAGTCCTTTTCACGGACGGCTAAGAGAAAGAGGCGGTCAACATATGATTGGCGGCATCATTGTGGCCGGCGTCAGGAGAGGAGAGTGTCGTTCATCGGGATCCGCCGCATGGGATCAGGGGGTGGGGGTCACGGTCGCGGTGGTGGTCGTCCGTCATTCGTCGCGCTTGGGCGTTGCGTGCGTCGTCAAAGTGTGGTCGAGCCAGCGAAGCGATTTCGGTTCGTTGCGTCTATCTGCGACGTGGTTCCATCCTCAGATGGTCTAAAGTTCCATCGCGGGTTCGTTCGTTCGTTTGTTCGTACGATACGTTCGTTCGGAAAATGAAAATGAAAATGAAAATGAACTCGTCCGGAACAAAGACGTACAATCGCGTGGGAATTATTACGAACTCGAATTTTGAAACCGGAGTAAGTTTCGGGGGAGTTATTTAAAAAAAAATTACTTGGACTAGGTTTCGAGTCACTTATTTTTGATTTACGCACGTAGGAAATAGTAGCCGAGGTTTGTTCTGATACTTTTTAGCGATAATTAACCACAAACTAGATCGCTAACTAGGCCGTTTCCAGTATCAGAGTTTCTTTTCCTTGTGCATGCCGGAGGGCCCTACCCCGGCACGTGACTGTCTGATGCTGCCGCTGAAAAAGCTCACCTGCGGCTGGTGTGGGCATTCTAAC
>JALLPA010002187.1:0-16490 GCA_036939895.1 Thalassiosira exigua | reverse complement strand
GGCACGTTAGGCGGTCCTGATGGGCTATGGCCATCGAGCCGGTGGGGCTCGGATGCTGGGCCAAAAAGAGATCCAAGCCGTGGGCGAAGAAAGGTCGGAATACGGTCTCATATGGTGAGAGCAAAGTAAAAGCAAAAATGACGACAGAGAGTTTATTTTAGAGGCAGAGCAGGGAAGAACAAAATCAGCATATGAGACTGCAGTCATGTGGACAGACAATATACTAACTGAGCAAGGATGGTATGACTTGTACCACAATCAATCGGTTGGGACAAAGGACAATTTTCTATTCTCGTGATAAAATTGATTTTTTATCTCACATCAACAAATAATTAATTAATTTAGTATGACCCCATGGATCCATTGCTGTGGTCCGTTTGGACACCTGGACCCCAACACATTGGCTTGGGGGGCTCCATATTTTTTTCTCACCTCCGCTCTCACCTTTCTGTTCTTGTCTTGGTTTGACAAGTCGCTTTTTGAATTCTTTTGGTTCTTTTGGACCATCTTGGGTTGGTAGGCCTTATTGCATAAGATTTAAAATGATATTGAATATAAGACTAAGTATGTTTATCCAGCCCACCTCAGTTTGCCTCACAGTCGGAACTGAATTCATTCTTTCTTTTGTCCCAACATGATGATGATCTTATTTATAGATAGAAACTACAAAGATGAGTTGAAAGAAAAACAACCGATTCCAGGCTATCATCGCATCTAGTCAAGATACCACCTTCTGTATGTGTTTTTGCATCATATCTTCCGTTTGGTGTTCCTAGTTTTGCCTGAGACTCAGGATCAGCTCTCTCCCACTCCCAAGCAAGAGACGCAAGAGAACGCCCACTGCGCCCCAACATCGATCTGGTGGTTGGAGCAAAACAACACTCGCAGTGATATCTTGTATGGAACCATCACAAACCAATATGGTGGCTTTGATATTATGGGATGCCTACGACATGATGTGGTAAAGCAAGAATCAATTATTACAAGCAAAGAAATGCCCACTGCGCCCAAGCGTCAACTGGTGGGAACCAAACTAGATACTATACTTCGAACTGTCTTGTCGCTTTAGCAATGATTGCAGCGGCAAAGATGGAACTGTTGACTCCCGTGATCTCTTTTGACAGTCAACACTCGCAGAGATATCTCGTATGGAAGAGTATCACAAATCAAGATGGTAGCTTTGATATTATGGGTTACATGACGTGCTAAAGTAAGAATTGAGGTATCCCCCCCTGTTCGCAGTTTGCCTCATCACCAACAATGACTGTTTGATACATCGCTAGAAAATAGAGCGTGCGATCCAAACTCAGAAAGAGGCACTGACATGATCCCGGCTTACACCTCCTGAGTGATCCGTCCTCGTGGAGCGGGGCTTGCTCCAGATGAATTTCCTCCTCCGTGCTCGCTGCCAGAGTAAAATACAGATGGAGTCCCACTGCCATTGGTCGAAACTCCCAATCCCGAAGAGCCCCCAGCGAGGACTCGCGCAGCTGCCTTGGCGGACGATCCACTGCCCAAACTGGCAACGCGGCCACCTCGGTTCATGCCATCATGGATCAGTTCCCCTGCCATTAGCTGCTGCATTTCTCTCCCGCGCATTTTCCGATGCAAATCCATGATTTTGTCAAAGTGAGATAAGAGATCTTGTTGTTGTTTTGGAAGCACTCCCGTGCGAGGTTTCTTCGGATAGGTTATCTTGGGTGGAATGCCGAGATTGTCACGAAGATTGCAAACAGTAGCTAGTCGGTCATTCAGGCTCCGGAAGGCATCACTTTGTGGAAGGAGCATAAGCAAACCATAGCAGCTTTTCAACAGTGGAGCGTGGTGCTGCGATTCCACATCCAACAATTGCAGACGGAGATGAACGAACACCGGGCTTTCCAGCAACTGCACCAGCTTGTCAAGCTGCATCAGAAATCCAACGGTTACCTCCAACTCGGAAAATTTTTGCACCAACGCAAACGCGACCGCATACGCACGCGCGAGAAGACACAGCGAAAAGGTCGCCACTGGAGAATGGCACCAACACCGAAACAGCGATTCGAATACCTGAACCGAATTCCGCGTGCCGCAGTGCTCGTCGCCGGGGCTCGTCAATGCGGCGTCCTTTGAATCGCCATCTTTCAGTTCAAAGGCATTCGCAAGGAGTACGCGAAGGCCGTGGAGCTCGTTTGCCGTCAGCAGGATGAGGTTGAGAGTTTGGACCATGGTGGACACGAACTCAACCGAAAATTTCACGGCGTCGTCCTTGTCGCTATCGGCCGTCGACGGACCCTTTTCGACATCTTCGGTGACGAACGTCTCCTCTTTGGGGGCGTGTCCCGGCAGCCCCTCGCAGGAGGAGGAGAGGACCTCCGCCATCAACATGTAGACGCTCTCCGCATCCAGGAGGACGCAAAATTTTCGAACGACGAGGGACCCGCGATTCTCGAGCAGCATCCGATCCGCCGCGAAGAGGCCAAGGATGGAATTGACGACGAGCTTGAAATGCTTCTCGTCCTTCTTCCCCCGAAGGATCCCGCCGTGCACGCCGTCGCGGGGTTCGTTCGTTGTGCCCCCGTCGTTCTCGCCGGCGGAGGCGACGCTTCCGTCGTCGTTCAGCGGGCCGCCGCCGTCGCCCAGCGATATTCGCGCCAGGACCTGCAGCGTGAACAGCACCACGGCGTCGCTGGCGTCCGAGAGGGTTTTCAGCAGCACCGGCAGGAGCTGCGACACGAATTCCGTCATGTCCGCCCTCCGCTTCTCGAGGAGCATGTTGATCCAGCGCAGCGACGCCATCTTCGTGGGCACGTCGTCCTTCGTCATGAACTTTTCCGTCAGCGTCTCGAGCAGGGGGGCCAGCCGGAAGTCCCCGCGCGTGTCCCGCACGAGGGAGAGCAAGTCCCCGTTCGTCCGCTCGGCCACGTTGCAGATCTGCTCCTCCGAGTCCGAGATGCAATAGAGTATGGCCCCCAGCACCTCCGCGTGGTGGGGCAGGAGGGCGTCTCCCCCCGAATAGGGGTGATGGATCAGCTCCTCGATCCACGTGATCGCCGTGAGCCGATTCAGTCGATCCTTCGACAGGCACTGATTGACGAGAATGGAAACCAGCGGACCGAATTCGATGACCGTGGCGTGCCGCACCTCCTTCAAGAAGTCCGACAGCGCGCTGTCGGCCGCCTGACGAATCTCCCGGTTCGAGTCGCTCAGCATGTTGAACAGCCCGTCCAGAAAGTCCGGGAGGTAGTCGATCATGCTGATGTCCGGGACGGAATCCAGGACCGTGATCCACCCCACGAGCAATTGCCGTATGTACGGGTTCGTCCTCCGGATGTACGTCGTCAGGAGCGGCAAGAAGTGCTCCACGTGAAAGGACTCGCTCTCCGTGACGATGTCCTTCACGAGCCGATCCAACAAGTTCGCGCCGTTCTTGACGTCCACGTCGACGTCGGCGAACAGCTTCGTCAGCCCGTCGAAGATCTGGTTGAAGTACCGCAAGATGCTCCCCCGCGCGACCTTGGCGATGTTGTACAGGCTCTCGCACGCGTAATACCGCACCCGGCTCTCGGGGTCGTCGAAGCAGTGCAGGACCGGGAAGAGCAGTCCCTCGAGGTGGCTGCGGGTGTTGCCCATGAGGCCGATGGCCGTGGCGGCGATGCCGATGAGTCCCCCCTTTCGGTAGTTCGCGTTCATGCTCGTGCAGAAGTCCTTGGCGAGGACGCCGATGATGGATTGGATCATGGGGAGGTTGTGCGCCTCCGAGAGGGACTTGACGAGCTGTTCGATTTCGAGGGCTGCATTTTTGCGCTTGTCGTAGGATCGGTCCCCCAGGGATCGTTGGACCAGCGGGGGCAGCTGTTGGGAGGGGAGTTAGCCTGCATCATAGAGCTGACGAAAAGAAATCACGAAAAATGGACACGACTTGACCTACAGGGGATTCCACAGATACGAGGACGGGCCCGGCCTTGTGGGACGAGGCACCCGAGGGCGGCGGCGGCAGCTGGTGGTGATGAAGTTGCTGCGGCTGCGACGATGGTTGGTGATGGTGCGACGAAGAAGACGACGACGCGGATTGATTGACGGCGCTGCCGGAAGCGGCGCTCGACGTTTGACCCTTGGGAGGGGGGGGAGGGGCGTTGGTGTTGGTGTTGCCGTCGCTCGCGGGCTGAGGCTGAGACTTGGACGACGAGTGTTGCTGCTGCTGGCCGCCGCCGACGTTCCTCGGCGACGACCGCGGCGAGGACCTGGGCGACCGCGGGGGTTCCCGGAGGGGTTCGATCTTGCGCTGGGACGACGACGACGACGACGACGGGGCGTTCCTTTGGCCCCCCTGGTATTTTTGCTGCCGCTGTTTGTACTGCTGCTTCTGTTGCTGAGCCAGTTGCTGCTTCTGCTGTTGCTGCTGATTTTGTCTCAGCTGTTGCTGGCTATTATTGGGAGAAGGAGGTGTGGCGTTGGAGCTGCTAGGGGCGCCTCCTGCTCGAACTCGAAGGTCCTGTCCGCGTCGCGTGGAGGTGGAGGACGCTGCGGATCCCGAGCCCGAAGAATCGGAGGAGCTTCTCACATGGGTTGGTTGCTGCTGCCGCTGCTGCTGCTGAGGAACATTCTGCTGTTGCCTTTGCTGCTGCTGCTGCTGCGATTGTTGCTGCGGCTGATTCTGCTGCTGATGCTGTTGTTGTTCATGCTGCTGCGTACTTTGGTGGAATTGCTTCGCCCTCTGCAGCCGCTGCCGGTGCCGTTGCGTCCTCTCCCGTCGGATCCGCTCCGCGCGAGACGACGACGCAGAGGAGGCAGACGCATCAGAGCTGCCGCCCGTGCTGTCATCGTCGTCGAAATTGCTGTTGCTGTTGTTGGGGTTGGAGTTCATGGTTCGCGTCGCTCGGCGCCACCGTTGCCCAGACTATCGCCGCCGCGGTACCATAGACATAAGACGGGTCATTGACTTTCGCTTTCGCCGTCCGTCGCTCGGTGCATCGGCATCGCAACAGATCGCAACTAACACTCTTCCAAGGTCATGAATCTTCCGTCGGGTAAAGGGGCAAATGTACTGTAGTACTCTGATATCCCGTTGCCAGCTAAAGGCGAGATTTCCTCGCCTTTAAAAAATTTCATATCCTGAAGGCGAGAAATCCTCGCCTTTAGCCATTTACCTAGCGTGATCTACTAGAGAGGTGGCTCGCCGACTCACGGGACTTCAAATCGCTCAAGCGACCATCCTGCTCCCGTGCCGTGCGTCTCCCTCCCCCTTCACTTCACCGTCACTTTCACCTTCTTCCTTTCGGAATCGTCTCCCGCCGCTCCGTCCGTCATTCCTGTCTTCTCTTGCTCTACCATCCCGCCCGAACAGAGATACCCTCCCATCCAAGGCCTTCCCTCTTTCGAAATGCCGCGTTTCGATTTTTCTTTGTGAAGCGCGTCGTAAAAGAGGAGCTTCCGACGCGTCCGGCGATGGTGGCCATCTCCCGTCTGAGCAAAATTGACGACGCCATGCCCTCCTCCGTCGATGTCCCGCACCATCCTCCGCTCGGAGTATTACCCGCGCGTGTCGCCGTTTTCCTCTCCTCGCTGTTCCGTCTCACCTTGCGTCCTGACCCGCGCATCGTCCTTCACCCCTTCCTCACAATCCGCCTTCCTCCGGCACGTCGTTGCTTCTCCTTCCTCCCCCCTCCATACCAACTTCGGAAAATCGAACGAGGAGACGACAATGGCGCTCGTCAACGCCGTCGATACTGTGAGTGCACTTTTTGTCACAGTCTCTCTTCTGTTTCTCCCCTTGTCATTTTTCGACCGGGGAGAGGAGAAGGGGGAGGGAGGGCGAGACCGGGTCGAAGACGAAGGCAAAGGGAAGAGGAGGACATACTCCCCCTTCACCTTCTACAGCCTCCGCTTGAACGGAGTGACGACCAGTCAGTCATTCGCGTCCGGCTGTTCCCTTTGAACGGAGTGGCGGTCAGTCAGTCATTCGGAGCGTCCGGCTCCCTCCGTCCTTGTTTGCAGCGTCCTCTGCTCCATCTGCCACGTTAGCCCTTCGTCCCAATTCCACTCTTGGCAGGGACGAAGGGACTCGCGTTGTTTTCATGGAGACTGACGGAGTAAGACAGCTTGGATGCGGACAAATGCAAAAGTCTTTGGAGACGGAATTCGTGCGTTTGCATTTTGCTGTGCTCCTCCTGCCTGCGCCCCTCGGCAGGAACGAAGAGCCTTGCGTTCTTTTCACGATGATGTAGGAGAGAACTGACAAATTCGGGGCCCAATGGTGACTGTTAACAGCAAAAGTTGTTGGAGACGGAGTTTATCTCTGTATTTATTCTTCAGACTCCGTTGGTGGAGGAGAGACAGCGCAAGCCAATGTGCCCAATGTGGTTTGCCCCTGCGTCGGCTGGTCCGATTGCAATTTCCGCCTCTTATCACTTGCCAAAATCTGCACTGACAGCGCCCAGAAATCTGCTCTTTGCTCGACAAGCTGAATGCGTTGCTTTGAATGACACGGACGCGGAAGCCCGAAGGGGAAAGAAGGACACACAAGCTCTTGTTGGAGTTGTCTGACACGAACGCCTCGTGGTCTCGCGACGAGCTCGATGTGGTCCATCGGTACCTGCAACCCCTTGTGAAAGTAACGTACGCAATGCATTGAAGATTGCTTGGTTTTTTGCACCCTTGATTCCGTCCCTTCTCTCTTGTTTGCACTGATGGTGATAAGTTCTGAGGCAGCCCTCGGGCGAAGATGGACGGAGCAAGGAGCTGTTCCGCTCGGCCCAGCTCGTGGCCCAGAACTTTCGTTTTGAGAGATAGCAGGTCATCCCCTGAGGCTGGTACTCTACGCTTCTGGCTCTGCTGGCACGGAAGCGATGACGGGAGATGAACTACTGGCAAGAGGTATCCACTGCATGCCCCTTGTCAGATGCAACAACCAACTCCTGTGGAAACAACACAACAACTTACTTCGGGGATGCATGGATCAGAGCTGGCAAAAATGAAAGCGTGGAGGCTTCGTCTTGTTCGCTCTTCGTGGCGTTCAGTGCAATGTCGGGAGACAGCGTTTCAACAAGAGAGACGTTTCAAAGGTCGTCGGTGACCTCGAAGGGGTCGAATAAATTTTAAATTTAGGGTTTCGAAAGGTTTTTCCATTCCTCATGCACGACGTGTGTGTGCGAGCAAAACTCTCCTTTAGCGCACGCGCGTGCACAAAACACTAGGTGGCCCTGGCAAAGGGATATTAGAGAGTGAAAGTGGTATCGATCAGCCGTAACTGGATTTTTGTTTTTTGTGTCAAAATAATTATACTTGACAATGAAGAAAATATTGGAAAAAGGATTAAAATACCGTATTAGATTGAATAATAGTCGTAACGAAACGTGTACTATAGTTCACCTGGTTATTGGGTGAAACTGATAACCCGACAAAGTCCGACTCGCCCCCTTTCCCCGCCTCTGTCCCGTCCAAGTCCAAGGTAATAAGGAAGGCCCACCCCAACCTTGTCCCTACCCAAGCTCCACCCGTCACCGATTGAGAACGTGCTGCGTGCGCCTCCCGTCGCTGGCCTCGATCGCTCTCTCTAGGCCCTTCTCATCCGATCCGCGCTCAACTGACGCTCCGCGAGTCGATCGATCGATCTCAACCTGCACCCCTCCTCCCCGACCCGTACAATACCCGTGCCCGTGCACTCTGTCCACCCTCTCTCCCCCGCCCTCCCGCCCTCATCTCAGCGGAAGTCGCATAGAAAGCGGAGTGGAACCTTCTGACGCCTTCGAAACATCCAGCGTCCCGATTGTCAACTTGCACTTCGTTTTTATCGGCGGCAACCGACTCCTCGCCCATCAAGCAAGCACAAAAGGCAGTGTTCCTTGGGGGGTGGGATAACTTCATCTCTACAATTTTGGGGGCATTCCAGCCAAGCCATCTCCTTGATTTTTCAGCGGATGTAATATTAAGACACGACACCGAACATGACAAAACCTGCCGCCGCCACAGCTCCAGCCTCGCTGACATCCATTTTAGTCGACGTGATGGGGACTAACAGTAATGGCAGACTTAATTACTTGATGATGATCGCGGTATTGGCGTTAGGATTCTTCCTTGGAGTTCAGTACAACGAAGGCAACTCAAATCAATCGGACGTTGTTCCTTCGCATCTGAACGGTATAACAAAAGCAATGAGGTCAACGGAGCGGGAAATCCACGTGGGCACCATGTGCCGATGCGGCAGCAAAGCCTTCCCGGTTCCCGGGAGAATGTCAGAGACTGGACATGACACAGCCGTAGTTCAGCCACCCTCAAAGGCCACAGGGATGGGACATTCCAAGCGGTTTATCATGCATCCTCCGGAAGCTGGCACGGAGTGCACCTGCATCGAGGACCATTCCGGCGCCGAAGAGACGACCGACAAGAATTTGGCTACGCTCACACGGTGGTGTCCCAACCCCGCTTCCAGCGATTACGATTGGAACGCGTTGCCGGACTTTGCGGTGGAGGAGAAGCTCCCGCTGTTCGCGGGGGTGCTGAGTTACGAGTCGCCGCTGTCGCTGAACAATTCGCTCCACAACTGGGGGCAAACCCGACTCTTCGAACGGACGAACGTCCAAGACGTGTTCTTGCAATTGAACCATCGGAGCGAGCTCGACGACAAAGTCGTGAACGATTACAACGAGAAACTTGAAGGAAGCGGCCTGCCGCCTCTCAACGTCATGGGCTCGCCCGAGGAGAATTTGCACCCGGGCTTGGCCATCTCCAAATTTTGCCGCGCCGCCGAGAAACACCCGAACTCCCACCCCAACGGCGAGAACCTTTTGATGTTCATCGAGAAGGATTGGATAGTTCACGATGGAGGGCCGAATGGAATATCGGCCTCGCCGAGGCTGGAAGAGGTGTTTCACAGCCTCAACGCCCTCGCGCAGCGCGGGGTGCATTACATCCGGCTGAGCGTGCCCATAAGGGAGACGACTGCGCCATGGTAAGCCAACAAGTTCTTTGCCTGTAAACGCTGAGTGCAATCTCTCTTACACGTGTTTGGATCAAAAGGAGGTGTCCCTCTGAGGGGGTGGTGTGGTACTGCGCCACGGCTCACCGGCAACGGTGGGCGAATACCCCCTTCGTCCTTTCATGCCAGTGGTTCTTGAGATATCTCGAGCCATTCGCTCTGTTCAACGACCCCATCATGTACGGATGCAGGCCAGGTGAGTAAAAACGGCAAGATCACATCCTGAGCACCAGTGCACCCTTTGACACAATATGCAACATTCTCAGGTTTTCAAGACAGAGGATACTGCGATTGGGAAGAGGCAAGTTCGAAACAAAAAATGTATCAGCTACTTTTTAGTCATTTTGCCTCATGTTGCCCATCGCCGTCGTCTTCTCAGGCACTTCAGGACGGAAGGGTGGCTTGGACGAACAGTCAGTGGGTAGTGGCGAATTTGGCACCACCGAGGGCGAAGATGTTTGAACACAAGGAGGTGGATGGTTGAGTTGAATAAGTGCGCCTGGATTCTTTCAATGTAGAAAGAATTGCGTGTCGGGGAATAGTCGATCGTACTTAGGTTGGGGCGAAAAAGGCCACTTTGTGGCTAATAATCTTCTCCTCAGACTTTATCCTATCTCCAACTTCCTGATGGAAAGATTCAAACAGAAGTGTTTGACGAGGTCCACCAGGACGAATGCTATGTAATCCAGCGTTCTCTGCCACTTTTGGGCGGTAGCGGTCTGTTGTGTTGGTGGTATGTATGGTCGGCCCCATGTGGGCGGAGCCAACTCTAGATTCTAGAGACGCTCGAAATCTGCCCACTAAATCTGTAACACCATCCCCGCCGGAGCCCGCCCTCTATCTGGTGGTGATGATTGAGGCTACTCTAATTGTTTCGTAGTCTCAATTGGATCTAAACGGATGCCTTACTTTGCCCTTAAAAAACTCAGCGTATTATATCTTTGCCACGGGCATCAAATCTACGACGCAGTCCAATCACGGAATGCAAGATTAAGTTGCGAAGCATTCCAAATATACGGTAGACAACGTTTGACGTTCTGCCTAGGTGCCTGGCAAGTTGTCGAATCGCTGTCATGCGAATCGTCTACATAGTCAGTTAAGATTAACAAAGACATTGACCTGACTCCATCCAGCGGCACTCTTCGGAGGAGATCACTGCTAGCTCATGCCCAAGCGATAGTCATTGGCTTTTTGACCTCTCCCCCCCTCCCCCCCCCTTCCTCCTCGACACCGCAAATCTGCTAGTCATCGTACGACGCGTGGAACCTCTGCGTCTCGTTCATGTCCTCCTGAACCCGCCCCGTGCTCCCCCCTCTCTTCCCCCGGAAGCTCCCCATGAAACTTCCCCACGCCCCCTGCTTCGGTTCCTGCTCGGGAGGCTTCCCCGACAAGTCCACGTTCATGTCCGCCGCCATCCCCCGACAGTTCTGCTCCATCCTCTGCATGGCCATCGCCTCGTCCTCCTCCTCCTCGTCCGGACCCCCCGGCGCCCCCCCCAGGGGCATGTACTTCGACTCGTCCGCGCTCGCCGAAGCGTCCCCCTCCCTCACCCCGAAGAAGCTTCGCATCTCCGCCTCCCGCTCTGCCGCGGCCGTGATTCCGAAGTACTGGTCCCTCACCTCCTCGGACGTGCCCGTCCAGAACTCGTGGTTCAACCCGTCCGTGATGACGCGCCATCGCTTCCGATTCCTACGCAAGATCTCGAGGGGGACCAAGCTCGCCATGCCCAACGTCACCAACATGGGGACCAAGAAGGGATACGCCACCGTGGCGGGGACGTACCACCACCATCCGGCCATGCCCCACACCCCCGGCATGGGAACTAACAGGGTGAGGTTCGAGAGGATCCCTCCCGCGAGGAGGGCGCCTCCCGCTTGGCCCACCGACATCACCGCTAGGATCGACGCGCCTTGCAAAGTGCACCATCGTCCGGTGACGCACCACAGCGACGCGCACTCTCCGTTGGCGCTCAAGGCGTTGTGATCGGGAAGGTGGTCCGGGCGATCCAGCACGTACCGCACCCGCGCCAGGATCAACCCCACCGCGTCCTTCTTGAGGGCCGTGCCAACCCCTGCCTTCTGGGAGAGCAGTCCCCGCTTGACCTTGCGTCCGTAGCGGACCTTGTGCACGGGCTTTTGACGGGTGATGCCGTCGGGTCCGATGAAGTCGTACAGGGATTCGCGCTTGCATCCCCCCCGCTTTTTGCCGGCGACGGCCCGCTGCGCTTGGGCGGCGCCGGGGGCCCGGTGGTTGCGACGGAGGTGGTAGAACGACACCACGGTGACGTCGACGTCGTCTTCGTCGTCTCGGTACAGCTTTTCCGTGTCGAACGAGAGGGGCTCCCCGTCCTCGTCGAGCGTGACGGTCGGCGTGTCCGGCGGTTGCGACGTGGGATCTCCCTCGCCTCGCTTCGTGACGCTGAAGACTACCGCGTGACGTTGGTACGCGCGGGGGTTGATCCCGTACGTCTGCCAGACGTAGATGTGATCCCCCGGTCGCAGGCGGTCGTCGTTGCGGTGCTCCATCTCGAGCTCTTCGTCCACTTCGTTGTCGTCGTCGTCGTCGCCCGTGACGCCGCCCTCGCCGCGGTCCAGGGCCGCTTCCTCCGCTTCGTCCCGCGGTATCTTTCCCGGGCTGTCCTCGCTGCCCTGGCCGTCGATGTTGCTGTTGCTGCTGTTCCTGCGGCGGTTGAACAGCCCCCCTCCGCCCCGGTTCGAGGACGAAGCGTCGGACCACGCGGGGGCCGCATTCTCGTCCGAGGCGGACGCGTCCGCATCGGCCTTCTGATTCCGGCGGCTGCCCCACCCAAACAAGCCGCGCCGCTGACTTCCGCCGTTGTTCCTCTGCCTCGTGTTGTCGGCCGCCAGCAAATCGTTCTGGCCGTCGTCGCCGTACTCTTCGGCGCCGTCCACGACGTCGATGGTCTTGCCCTCGCCGGCGTAGCACTCCCCGTCCTCGGCCTCCGCTTCCGCCCGATGCCTTCGGAGGTTCCACCCCTCCATGTCCAGCAGGTTCTCGTCGTCGCCCTCCTCGTCGCCGGCGCGATCGCCGTCGCCTGTCAATTCGTCCTCGCGCCCGCGCGCGCCCTCGGTCGCTCCGGTCAAGTCGTACTCGACCATGCCCGCGCCCAGCGGCGCGAAGACGTCGCCGGACTCGTCGTCCCGCACGTTCTCGCCGCCGACCCCTCCGCCCATGCCCAACAAGTCCCCGGCGCCATCGGCAGCGGTCGATTCGGCAGTCACGCCGTCGCCGGCGACCCCTCCCATGGCCGGACCGGCGCCGAACCCGTCGTCCGCGGGGATCGGGGTCGCGTCGAGGCGCGGGGTAGGTTCGAAGACGGCGAGGGGATCGTCGGATCCCATCGCCGAAGCTCCACTTCCACCCTCACCGCCGCTGCCGCCGATGCCGGCGTCGTCGTCGCGCCGGCTGGATTCGAAGGCGTCGAAGTCGGCGGACATCATGGTCTCGATCCTCTTTTCCTTTTTGTTTTTGTGGCGAGGTGAACACCAAACACTCTCTTCGTTTTTTCCCTTCATCAGAGCATTACCTCGTATTTTTCATTTCCATTGAATATGTTGAAGGGATGACCCATTTTTGTATCGAAGTATTTACGTGATATCACTAGAAATCAACTCATTATTGAGAACCCCTTCTACATCCATGGACTTGGATAGTGTTTTCTCTCGGGGGTGTTTGTGGTGGCCCACGATGACGGATGCTTGCATTTTGGACAGAAGTTCGATAAAGGGTCGTAAGGATGGGGTCCAGATGGGGTCATAAAAAAACCATCATGTCGAATGCCATCACTGATGGTCAAGGATAATATTTCGAGCGACAGAAAGAATCAAGAGCCCCGGAGTCATTCCTACGACAACTTTTGGCGGGAAAGGATTCCTCCGAAAATGACCCGCCATTTTTGCCATAAATAGGACCCGTCGTCAGAGGGCCGATCTACTTGTTTCAATCACGTAAAAGTCAACGCATAAACTTGGGTAGTACAGAGCAAGATGTTTTGGGTCGTGGATACGGCAATTTCCGCATTCGGGACTCGGAACCGATGATGTCGTCGCCTAAATCGTCGCCCGGAGATAATGAAGCGATCCGGAATCCGGATGGAAGATGCGGAATGAAGAGAACCGAACTGCAACAACTGCTGCAACCGCCAAAAATCTGGCCTGTGACCTGTGACACGCGCATGTGCTCATTGTTGTATGGTTTCCAGCGTTGCATGCGCACTTCTCGCGCGATTTTGACTGTTGGGTTCGAGCTTCGAAAAACGGCTGGAGCAGCGTCAAACTCGATGCAAGATCATGACAGATCATGACTGAAAACGTCTCCCTACGCCGTCGCCACTCCATCCCCCCCCCCACATTGCAACCAAAGCCCTCATCCTCATCGACGACGTCCGCCGGCGCCGCCGCCTTAAGCAATCTATCTCCGTCAAGAAAGCGAACGAAGCCGCCGCCGTCCAACGACGACTGAATACACACGCAAACGACCATGGCCAAGTCCGACTGGTTCGACCCCCGCCTCACGGTGTTCGTCATCTGGGGCATCTTCGTCATCCTCTTCATCTGCATCCCGAGCAAGCGCATCATAGCGCGGATCTTCCACTTCGTGGGGTGCAAGTGCTGCGGCTACGAGGAGGAGATTGTGCCGACGAACAACAGGTGAGCGCCGCCGTCGGTTGGGGCTGGTCGTATCATGTGCGCGCGATGATGTGGTCTCTCGTCTTGATCGTCACAATGCTCATGATGTGTCATAAGACCCTTGCGCTCACGCCCCACCCCGCAACCGTTGCCACCTCCAGGAGTCACGAAGTGGTCTATGAAATCCTCTCGAACGCCCGAAAGCAGGAGATCGACAGCCTGCGCGCCTCGCACATCACGTATCGGCTGCATCCGTTTTCGCTGGTAAGATCGCTCCTTCGACATTCTGCTGCAATTGGCCCTTGGGGTGCGCCTCTCATTGCCACCGTCCCATTCCTGCTCTCGCGCGCAGACGTTAGAAGAGAAGCACATGCTGAGACGAATCTCTGAAAATGGGGAGGCCTCAGAGGCCGAGCCTTCGGCCCCAACGGAGGACGATACATCACCGCAAAACGATACCATAGTAAAAATTAAACAGGCTGCGCCTCAGGACAGAAAGCCTGATCGTCAAAGCAGCAGCCAAATGGAGGACATAGAGCTGGGGAATGTCCGGGGTGGTGATCCCCCTGAACACGACGTCGGCGGAGAGGAGAACAAGGAGGAAGAGTGGGAAGCGGAGGGGGACTATACGCACATATCGATACCCCTCCCTGGGCACAACTTCGACGGCGTCGACGTCTCCAAAGATCCCTCTGCTGTCGATAAGGAAAAGCCGAAGGAATCTGGGAGGGAAGAACGGGAACGTAAGCCGGGGAAGCTGCGCTTCTTCGGTCGGCGGAAAGATATGGACGCCGAGGAAAAGGCCGAGGAGGTCAAAACCTTGGAGGAGGGAGAAACGTCCGAACCGAAGGGCGGGGAGCGCCGCTCGTGCTCCATCTTCTGCGCCATCTGCCTCATGGAGTACGAGCCGGACGGTCGCGTCTCGTGGTCCTCCAACCCCGAGTGCACCCACGTCTTCCACGAGGACTGCATGGTCAACTGGCTCGTGACGTTGGGTCGGACCAAGTCGAAGATGCAGAGGTTCGCCGAGGATCCCACCGAGTTCCAGCTGTTGAACTATCGGCTGGAGTGCCCGTGCTGTCGGCAGTCGTTCGTCGCCGGGACCGGAGCGGACACTCCCGACGATTACGGAGCGGAAGAAAATGTTTGAGAATGGGGGGAGACTCGACTTGGCTGGAAATATCTTGTCGCCCCTCCGCTCCTTGTCGACGGTGTCCCTTGCGCCCCTTGGGCTTCGTGGGCAGGCTCCGTGCCGTTTTGGGTAGTTGCGCACATGCGATCGACAACCTCGCTTAGCCCTTCGATCAGACGGTGTGGGCAATGCGACGGCGCGATTGGGGCCACAGCGATTGCCGCTGTGTTGGCATTTATATCTGTGCATATCTGTGTAGAGTAGTGTGAAGTAAAATGGTTTGGAACTTGAAGGACAAAAGACGGCCCATGTCAATCCCTTGTCTTTTTTCTACCCATTGAAAGCTGAATCCTCATTCTTGTGGCAAAGCTTGCTTCTCCCAGCCTGCTGTGTGCGACTGGCAGTCTCTCATTATTTATGGTGCTAATGAACCTAGGCACATGCACACAGACAACCACCTGTTCTTTGGCAGTATCGTGTGATGTGAATTTAAGAAGTCTACAAACACAATCACGGACAGCGGGGAATCAATGCGTTGGGGTGGGCCGAAGTGAAAAAGCCCTCAGGGTTGGTACCTCGTTGGCTGGAGACGGCATTTTTAACCATTCCCTCCAGTGGGCTCATGGGAGTAGTACCTCAGACTTCAGCAGTCCACACCCATCACTGCCCGTTTCTCGATCCTAGAAATTACAATGCCCTTATCCTCGTGGCAACCCGAGGCATGAGGCATGATCCATAGTGAGTGCGAGTCCTCAGGGCCCCACCTTTCCAAAATAGACACAGACACACAGACATAGACACACAGACACAGACACAGACACAGACACAGACACAGACACAGACACAGACACAGAACCATCGATGGCAAAATTGTAAGTAATTATGGGAAAAAATAGGTATACCTCCACTTGCTTCACCTCGTGCCACGCCAAGATCCTTCAGGGCAGAGGTCAGTCGGGACAGTTGGCCGGAGCGGGCAGGCAGTGGTGGGTGTGTGGAAACTTACTATCCGACAGCAGTACAGTTCATAAGTTACGACATGACCAAAGCCTAGAGTTGAATCTGCATGTTTTTATACAATATATCTTGAAACTAGCTCCTACTTCTTGACAACCTGAATGCATTCTTGACAACTTGATTGGTGTGTGTTCATATATTTCAAAATCGTTATGCAATCCTGAAAATCAATTGTCAACAAGTCATATATTATGAACCAACTATCCTCTACACTGTGCACTCCAGTTAGCACTTTACGCATATGATGTGGGTGCTACTGCTGTCTTATCATTGATATGTGACTGGATTTACATGATCCAGTAACTGCTCTAGCTTTCACCACGGAAAAGTGGATTTTTATCAGTACGTTTTAATGTTGGCCCGTATCTATCCAGATTTTCTTCGATTCGCTAGATAAATCGCGTCCTAAAAAATATCTGGCCCATATTGCGGTCCCTTCAACACACGCATACATTTTTATCCGGTCGCAGGCCCCAGGTTCAATACAGAGGCAACCTCCTTACACCCGGCTCCGGGCCGCTCTTAGGAGGTCAAAAATGATCATCCAATGATTTTTGAAATTCCGCCGTAGAAATGACGTAGGAATCACTACAGAAACACCCGTCACTCAGGAAGAGTCCCACGTGGCAAGCGTAGGTATACGAATTTCCTATCTAGAGGCTGCTTCAAAGTCAATCCTATATCCGTCTTAAAATGTCGTTCGATGGCATCAGCGATAATGATTCCAACGTGCGAT
>JALLPA010002185.1:0-11928 GCA_036939895.1 Thalassiosira exigua | reverse complement strand
AGAATAACGATGGTGGGCGTTTCATTGCTTCAGATGAGTGGTTCCACTGTGACTCCATGTCTTGCCAGGACCAAGTTGAATACAACTCCAAGAGAGGAGAAGAAAGGGAAGAAGCATCAGAACTGAGGGCGGGTGATGAGAGCCTCATGTTGGTTGCCGTACCAGGCGTCAATTCCAAAGTGTCAGACGATAGCGCGTCGCTGATTGAAATCGCCAACTCGGAATTGGGCCCAGGAGCGGCAATTGCCACAGACCTTGGCAATCGCCTGTGCACTGTGAGACAGGATTACACCGAGGCAGTGTTCAAATTTGAAAGCATTGACGATGTCATCAAATTGAGGGTGCCATACAAAAAATTGACTTCCGTTGATCCTGATCTGAAATTCCCAGGCTACTGGTCACTCGAAAGAGCCAGGGCGGCTGGTTTCATTCGTAGCGAAACAAGCGATGAGAAAAGAAACGACTGTATCAGACAAATGACCGATTCTGCCGTGGCAGAGGTGTTTAAGAATCGCAATCTGACATGTTCTGTGTGCCTGGATGCTGTCCCTACAGGATATGCTTTCGCGATAACATACATTCCGAACTTGGATGGGTCAAAGGGCACTTTTGTTCCCAGTTCCGAGGAGAGGTGGGTTTGTGAGTCACAGGACTGCCTAGCTTGGGCTAGCAAAGGCGTGCGGAAAGACATGAAAAAAATTGGCTTCGGGCGCTTTTGCGACCACTGTGGTGTCAAAAATGAAGAAGGGAATTTTCAGTGCGCTGGATGCCGCAAGGGGTACTACTGTTCCAAACAATGCCAGCGGGACGACTGGCCGCGCCACAAGCCGATGTGCGAATCCATTCAAAAATTGAACTCCCAAAGGTAAACTGAAAGAGAGGCAAGGCAGATTGTAATGACGAATCTCTGACAAATTCCAAGTGCCATACAGTAGCAAGTGCTATTTTTTTAGGTTCGTTCTCTTATTGGCCTATTTTTGATTTTATAAGACGTTATTTACATTTTCCCCGATCAATCTTCCCATCCATCACCCCTTCCTATTTGGCAATGAGATCACGATCAACATTTCCGAGTTGAGCCCGCTTAACTAAAAAATCAAAGTATCTATGTGTTTGTGTTCAATGGAGAGGACAGTGGCACGATACGCGATACGCGGCCATGGAGGATATGCACCCCCCCTCCTGCCTCCCCTCCTAACATCCTATCGTACACCGACCAACGGTCGCTTTTCTTCATTTGTCGCTGAAATAATTATTAAGCGATATCAATCGATAAAATGAATTGAAATGTTTGAGTTATATCTTTGGACTATCGCTAAAATGCATTTTTGGATGAAAATAGTCTCGCCATCACCACGACATAACAAATCCTCCTTCTCGGCCATGGCTAACACGATTTTTCTTCGGAGCGCGGAGGGTGACGCGGCACTCTAGAGTCACGGCGGGGCACGACGCGGCGAACCTGCGACGGCGCGCGTCGGCCCGACCTCCTCCCTTGACCTCCCCCTCGTCCGGTCCTTTCATTCCTGGTCGTCCGTCCACGGTCTGAGGTTGTGAGCGGCGGCAGTTTTGTCCTTCGGACTACAGCGGGGTGCGCGGCCGCTACTCGCGCGGACGACGCGACGGCGACCTTGCGGCGACGGGCACGGCGAGGCGAACCGGCGACAACGCGTGTCGACCCGGACAGCATCCTCCCTCGTCCAGGCTCCTACTTACCCTGGTCGCCCGGCCATGGCCCGAGGCTGTGAGCGGCGGCAGTTGCGTCCTTCGGAAGACGGCGGGGGGGCGCGGCTGCCATGACGTCCGTCCACGGCCTGGGCCCGTGAGCGCCGGAAGCTGCGCCCTTCGACAGGCGGGCGGGGGGGGGCAGGCGGCAGCAGCGGTCATGGGCACAGCGACAGCTCGTGCCCGTCTTTGGGCTGCTACTTATCTACCCTGGTCGTCCGTCCATGGCCTGAGGCTGTGAGCGGCGGCAGTTGCGTCCTTCGGAAGAAGGGGGGGGGGCGCGGCTGCCATAACGTCCGTCCAAGGCCTGGGCCCGTGAGCGCCGGCAGCTGCGCCCTTCCGCAGGCGGGCGGGGGGAGCAGGCGGCAGCAGCGGGCATGGGCACAGCGACCCCAACTGCCTTCTTCAACTTCTGGTTGCAACCAGCGGCACTGGATTTGGGGGTGATGTGATGCGGCGATGATTTTTGCATGCGGGTCAGCGGGCGGCGTCGCGGCGCGGCGGCGGAGATGTTGTGAGCCAGCGGCGTGGGATGGTTCTCGGGCTCCCCGCAGCGAACCAGGCGCCAGCCGCCAGGTGGAATTTTGTGCAGACGGACGTTTGTCCTCGCTACGATAGCTAGCGGGCGACATCGCACTGTGCGGGATAGATAGCGCTCGGCACGGCCCACCGCAGCGAACACGACGCGAGCCGCTACTTGGAGTTCGGGTATGTACTCAGACGGATCGGTTCGAGATTGCGTTCGGGCCGACCGCGGTGGACGAATCTGCTCTCGGGCTCCCCACAGCGAACCGGGCGCCAGTCGCCACGTGGAATTTTGTGCGGACTAGCGAGCCAATGGCCCATCGCGTACAGCTAGCTGTGAGAACATCCACCGTCTTCAGAATTGTGCATTTGGCGGAAGGAATGTATCCCCCGGAATTCCACCGAATTGTGCTACAAACTCTGGTCGAGGTAAAAAAATAACATCCACCAACTTTTTAATAAATATGGACCCCCAATAAATTGTATGCATTTTCGGCGAGGGGATCCTTCTCCCAATCCGGCATTGAATTTGTTTGTCGAAAAATCATCAGCAGACACTTGCGTTCGCCGCAGATCCATCCTAATATCCTGCACCGAAAATCGTGTGGAAAAAAGGCAAGATATTTTAAAAAGTTATCGACCATTAAGTTTAGCCGTTCGGAGCGGGAGTCATTTCCAAGACCCGACACCGAATTCGTTTTGCCGAAAAAATCGTCAGCGAAAATTTCTCGTTCGTCGCAGGGATCCATCCAAGAATTCCGCGCCGAATTTGGTAACGAAAAATTCATCAAAAAAATTATCCGCGACACAAATCCGGTAAAATATTACGCAAATTGAAATCCGCGACTAATGTTAACAAAAAATATGAATACAGTGACTCAACGCTTAAAATTACAAAATGAGATAAATTCACACCGAGGATAAATTAACACTAGTGTGTTTCGAGTCTCGGGCAGATCCTCTCCCATCCAATAATCTAAAGGCCAAGTTCGTCTTTTTTTTTAACCGAGAAATTTCTATGACACACTATATCCTACTGCTTAAATGTACATTTATTCTCAACTTGATCACAGGAATATAGTGTCAACGTAGGAATTCAATATTAAGGGGCGTATGTAGACCCAGTACTAGGTTTATAAACCACTATGGGAATTGGGAATGACCTTCTAACCCTAACCCTAGCCCTCAACGGAGGCCGCACATCCGATTGTGGATGCGATGGAGTAAGTTTGCTCCAGGGGAATCAAGGCTCTTTCCTTTGTAAAGCAGCAGGGAGGAGGACCGAGCCCTCGGCTTCCTTGTCAAGGCACTTTCCTTGGCGCCCGTCTCTCTCTCTCTCTTTGCGGCGCTGGGGGCCAGGGGGGGGGGGGGCTTCTCGAAGCCATCACGCTACGAAGGTTTTTGAGCAAAGAAACGACACGAACTGACCGTCGCCGCCTCTTTTTTTCGTTGGCCCTTCGCGATGCAAGGCGACCAACAGGCAACGCCCCCCAGGTTACGGACCTGGGCGGAGAAACGACGCAATCGGCGCCCCCCAAGCTGCAGACCTTGGCGTCGCCGTTCGCGACCTCAGAGCAGAGGTGCAGCATCGAAATTACCTTTTTCGAGGGACGACAAACCCCGATTCCGGGCTTCTACGGAAGCCTCTCGCTCCCCCCCACCCCAGCCAAATCCAATCGAGGCCCCCAGCAAGTTGAGTTGTTGATGCTTGGTGGGAAGTAGGAGGGGTAGGGGGAGGGCTGGAGGGCCGTAGGGGAGCGAGGACAACGCGTAAGAAACGCCAAAAGACGTCTCCTTTTGCGTTCCGCGAACCGATACAAAGTGTATACAGTGAATGCTCGTCATGTTGAATATGCTGAATTTGAGCGTTTCCCAGACAATGAAGCAATCTCGGCAAAGAAAAAGGACATTGCCTCATTTCGAAACAGAATCATTAACAGTCCTACCAATGTCAGCCAACCTCAACTGATTGCAATGGAGAAGAAGCTAACAATTTTGCAACAAAAAGCAGCGCTTTCGTGTGAAGCCAGTGAAGTCTACAGCAAGCGTGGAAGTCACTTTGGATGACAACGTCCTGGTTCCTAAGAATTTAACTGGCGTGTCCATGCTCCAATTACCAGTCAACATGAACGATGCAACTACAGGACATAAGCTTCAGGGAATGTCCAAAGATGAGTTGGTCGTGGCATCATGGTCATTCATGCCCAATTGGATATATGTGGTGTTGTCTCGGGTAAGAACACTGAGTGGACTGTTCTTCTTGAAGCCATTGCCTTTGGATTGTTTGGAAAAAAATATGGTTCCCCGTGAATTGCAAGCATTTGAGAGACGAATGAGAGATCTTGAGAGACAAGTACTGCAACAACGAGAACAATACAGAATGAGAGAAAGCAACACATGTTTATGTTAAGCCATTGATACTAGGAAATATGTGCTTGAAGAACAAGAATGAATATAGTGTCGAGACTAGGAATGATCCCCATTATTCTTGAAATATAATTCATTTTCCACCACATCACATCATATTACATATCTCTCTCATTTGCTTTGTGACATCAACAATCGAGTGCCATTGTAGTTTGGAGATGATTTCAATATTTGAAAGAAAAAAACAGAAACATTCTTTGACAATTTTGATGACTCATGGTTTTGTCTTTCAAGAACAAGAAAGCAACATCAGAGTATAAGTGAATACATCACATCACCGAATCAATTGTATGGCGATGAGGTCTTTAGGAACCCTTGCCTTTGCACATGGAATTGTACAACTCATCGTTCATGGGATTCAAACATCCCACGTTGAAGAAACAAACTTATTTGATCCTGAAGATTTGTGTGAGTTCATGTGTAAGTTCGTTGACATTTGCAATGTTCGATGTCATTAACATTCTGTCTAGATCTTTCCATTTCAGGTAATTTGAAAGAGCCACATCAATGTGACACTTCTTTTGTTTGCTGGGCTTCAATTGATGATGATGATGGATCTGAAACTTCCAAAGATTCGTTAAGAACACAAGAAGAAAATAGCAGCTCAACTCCCATATCGTCACCATCATTGTTATCTAGAGAAGATACAGAGAATCAAACATCAGATGTTGGTTAAACCAATGCCAGTGATGAGTCAGAATGGTGTGAACCTGAGAGAGCCAATGTCAATATTTATGTTGCTGAGGAAGTCAGCGAAGAAGAAGAAAGTAAAGATGGAGACGAGGAGCCATCTGAAAACCCAAGTTCAATCTCTATTGAATCAAGGATGAACAGAGTTGTTGGCCCATGTACATCAAACAAAGACTCTCTAGAAAAAAAGACTATCAGAAAAGGACTTGCAAAGGGATTTGAGAGAGAACTTCTTAGCATCTGTAGGTGTAGGCATTGACATTGAAAGACCACCGGGTAATTCAAGATTGGGAGAGCTCATTGAAAATGCAGTATCATTCATTGCAGGCAAATCTGGAATTACTAGGAAAGAGAAGACAAGAAAATCATTGGAACGTACGGGAGAAGATAAAATGAAATATGAAAGAGGAGAAGAAAGGCACGTAGGTGAAAATGAGAATTACAATGACACAGATATTGAAGCAATTGGAGAAAAGAACAAAGATGACTGCAATTCGAGGAAGCAAAGGAGCAATAAGAAACCACCACACAAGAAAAAGAAAGATTGCAAGGTTCGTAAAAAAACCTCTGCGAAGAGTTCTCGTGTGCATGGAAATTCTGAACAGCTCACTATTGAGGAGTGTCTGGGATTTTATGTTATTCGAGATTTAGCTGATGCAGAAGAAAACATTCAATCTGATGACAATAACGTCTGCAACAAAGACGTCGGTGACGACGACGAGGATGGCAACAAAGACAACGACAACAACGACGACGAATTACACATTACAAATTATCTTAGGAAATGTCCAGGAACTATCAACGACGACGACGAATTACAAATTATCTTAGGAAATGTCTAGGAACTATGCCGACGACGACGAATTACAAATCATCTTAGGAAATGTCCAGGAACTATGTCGTCGTCGACGACGACGACGACAAATTACAAATTATCTTGGGAAATGTCAAGGAACTATTTGCCGTCGATGACGATGATCCACTTGCAAAGTGGAGAAGAGAACATGATGCAGCACTACACGAGCCTCCTAGATACCAAGTAGCTGCTGCAATAGGAATAATACAAAGTGAAAGGGCCACTTCTCCAAATATATCAGAAAATGAAACTGGTGGTGAATTATTGCAGAGACAAATGCATCAAAACACATATGATGACAACGAAAATTCAATCGAGCAAGGGGGAAGAAGACGTGCTGTTGAATTATTGTACGAAAACAATGATGATAGTGACGAGAGCATTGTCATTACAGCTACACAACATGAAGGTAGCGAGGAGTTGGTAGATACTGACACTGAGAGCGAAAGGTAGATCATAGTCTAAAAAACTCACTTTTATTACAGTGGTATAATCAACCAATTCAAGCATAAAGGGTGATAGTGATACAATCAGTGAATACCGATGACATCTATTCTCCTCCACATGGTTATTTTTGACATGCATGCCATGTTCCAAGAAGCCTCATACTTACCTACGACGAACTTCCTCACTTATGCAATGGAGACCTATTTGTTTATTTTGACCAGGTGATATATCTTGATGAATATTTTGGAGATGCAAATGATTTCGAAATAATTAAATTGGTGGAAGAATTCTTGATGAATCATTTAGGATAGGGTTTTGGGCACAATCTTCGGGCCTGGTTATAGAGTTCATGAGACAACTGAGAAAAAATTGAACTTATAGAATAGCAATAGTATTCGAAGTTTCTACTTATCGAGTACCTGCTCCAGAACATGCTGCTATGAGTCAGATCAGTGTGAATTTATTTCCTTGTTTTAGTGCGTTTTTAGGGCAGAATGCACTAAAGTTCGGAAATTTCAGGTCCAAAAAATATATTTGACAAATCTAATAAATGAAATTATTGTGACTCAATTAATTTTTTGATGTACTCTAGTGGTAACACCAAAAGCTTATGCAATAATCAATTATTGCAATGTATCTTCAGTCTAACATAGAAGTCTACCATTACTTAAATTTCATGGTAAAATTTTTGACGAGCTCGATACAATTACTCTCTTCCGAAGCTGGAGCAGCTGCGTCCCAATTTAGGTTACTGGTTACTGGTTACTGGTTAATCTATCTCCTTATGACTCTGAGCATATGTGGAGCCCTATTACGCCTCACAGAGTGTGACTGAACTCGAACTCGCCATCCTGCTAGACAGGCACAATTGATATCATCCTTCTAGATTTTTTTGAATATCATCTATTTAGACTTTCTTTTCGTAAACCTTTTTGATACATGCATTTTTTGCATTAGACTTGTGAATAACCAGTCCCATCCCAGCCCAACCACTTCTTACTGTGAGAACAAAAAATAGTTCTACGGTCCTCTCTAAAAACATGTGTTCAATGAAGCTTGCCCCTTCGCAGCGCGTGACTTTCTCGTCCACGGTTGGCATCCCACGTAGATTCAATGTGGGAATCAGTACTTTATTATCTTGTCAGAACCGAACGAATCCAGCTTCCATCCGGCTTGATTGAGCGTGGATGAAAATCGACTGCTGGCTCACCGTGGAGCGTATGAGGAAGTTCGGGCTTGACGATGACATCTATCGAAGCTCGCTCGTATCGTGTGCATGCTCTGCGCTGCGTCGTGCATTGCGGATCGAACATTCGCGTGTCGCAAGTCGCAAGGTGATCTGGTGGGCCTTTCATTCGGTCGAATCCTGCGACCTTGCTGTGCCGCTTGTTTTTTCTTGGGTCGCTGTGAAATTTTCAGTGCGACCCACTCCCCAGTCGCCAGACGTTGGAAAAAAGTGCCAATCTTCGATCTCAATCGGACCGTATCGTAGACCAGAACCAGAAGAAGAAACATCCCTTGCGGCCGCGCCCGCCGCCATTCCCCATTCGCCTTCGCCATCGTTTTCGCCGTCCGTCGCGTCGCTCGGCCATTCACCGTCGCATTCGCCGTCGCAGTCTCCGGTCTCGCAGTCTCCGGTCTCGCCGTCTCCGGTCTCGCCGTCTCGTCGTCTCGCCGTGGGTCAGGCTGCTAACCATTACACTCGAACACCGAACACCATGACGTGGCGTACTTCTCAAGAGAGAGCTTACGGAATCTTCCTCCAGGCAATCGGCGGTGAGGAGAACTGGGATGACCTCAAGTCGCCGAACGGCGGGCGGGCGCCGGATGGCGAGGCAAGAAAAACTTACAAGGACATCGCATTGGAAAGCGACAAAGTGGTCAACATCAAGAACCCCAATGACGTTGATTGGGTGAAAACTTTGAAACCTAAAAAATTCACTCAGCTTGTGCTGAAGGGAAGGAAGGCCGCGGAGGAAGCAACAACAGTCATTGTCCCCTCTCGCGGAGGCCCGAACGGCGGCCCTTTCGCGCCGATGCTACAGCCGGGGCTTCCGGCCGTACTTCAAGGCATGGCAGGCATCAGTTTCAGCGGCAACGGTCACAATAACAACTTTATTTACAACATGAACATCCATTCTGCTCCTGCTCCTGCTCCTGCTCCTGCTCCAGGTGAGGGTTGGGCCGCCGATCTCAAAAATCATATCACGCATGCGGTGGAGAGTTCCGAGAAACGTGTCACGCAGACGGTGGAGAGTTCCAAGAATCGTGTCACGCAGACGGTGGAGAGTTCCACGGCCCGGTTGCAGAGTATCATGACCCCCGAGCCCAAGCCCAGGAGAGACAAGGATGCCAGTTCAAAGGTAAGAACTCATCCTCGGATACATGCATGATCACGGTGCCATGATGCGTTTGCACTCAATTAAAGCGCTGTTGATCGTCACGTCAGTACTCTGAAACCATGGGCCCTTCACAACTCTTTGTGACGCCGAATCGTGATGAGATGGCGACTCAACGGTCAAAGGCCCATGGTGATGCCTCGGTAAGATCGCACATTCGATCAGACAATTTGCGCATCATGTGCTGTGTGCTCACATCATTTTTGTACTGAATCCCTCATACCCCGCCCGGACGCCCGGACCCGTTGCCCAAGAAGACCGCCTCCGCCATTCTCAAGGAACCAGCCGAGGCAGACGTCGCGGCCTCGGGCAGTGGTGGCGGCGGCAGTGAGTGCGCTCGAATAATTATTGATTCATTCATTTCAATCAAGGACAATCGCAAAGCCCATCCTCCTGAACACGCCCCGTCATGTTCGATGTGCTGCAGAACCCCATGCATCTCCTGGCAGCGGCGACGATGTCGAGGAGCCGTCGAAGGTTGATGGCGCGGCTGCTGCGAGTGGCGCGGCTTTGGATGGTGACGGCGATGGGAGTGAGTGTTCTCGATTTCTCCAGCGATGGCGATCGCAACAGCCCGTTCGTGATTCCTTGCTCACGAACCAATTGAAATTCTGCTCTCTATTGCAGCCGCCCCTGGTGGACAAGCTGCCCCCACACCCTACGTGCAGTACTGGAACAACGTGATGAATTTTACGGTGGCGGCAGATCGAGAGAAAGTCTTGGGCTTGTATGGTCAGTGGTTCCTTGATTTCATTGACGACCCTCCCAATGAAGATGGCCGCCAAGACGAGGAGGTTAAAGAATTCGTCAACAAGGTTCTAAAGGTCGATCCAGGCGACATGCACTTGCAGGTTTGGGTCGTCCTCTCTTTTGCCGAGTACGCCCGCTCTCGTGGATTATTGACGGGAGGATTCAAAGCTGAATTTGTTTGCTTTTGCAATGGTCTGCGGTCGCATGCCAAGAGCGGGAAAGTCCCTACGGACGATCGTCTCTTCAAATGGCTGGATGATGTGGTGGAAATTTGCGAATCTGTTGAGTCTTCTTCCGCCGATGAGTTGAAGGGTGAGTATTGTATCGGTTACAATTGAAACCTTTATAATGTTTGACTGTCGATTCGTTTCTCATCACCACTTCGTTGAATTCGTCGCCGGGTGAAACGATTGCAGCTCCCATCGATGGTCTTCCAATCGAAAGTCAGGCCACAGCGCACAGCCCGAGCCCCGAGGGTAAGACCCCTTCCGCTGGATTGAAGAAATCAGACGAGAAGTACTACAAGAAATGTGAGATGGGACCCGAGACCGAGCCACAGGGCGCCCGAGCTGTTCTAATCGAACAAGCTGCTACTCTGCGCCAGCGAGGAAATGCGAAGCTAGAGATTGAGGGAATACTCTGCGTTCTAACATCGCCCCATGATGGCGCTGTGACTCTACGTTTTTTTGACGGCAACCCCGACGGCAACCCCTTCGTTAATAAGAACAACGCCAACGCGACGACCGTGGGCGTCGACGCGTACGAGGAGTACATGAACGCCGTGGCGGGGCCGAACGCGAGCGATTACCAACAGCCGGAGGCGCTGAAGGCGAAGCATCGCGAGGCGAGCAAGCGGGCCCTGTTCGAGTTCGACGAGATGGCGAACTTCGGGAGCCGGAAGTCCATCGAGGAGGCGCGGGACAAGGTCCTCCAGAAGATCGCGAAGGACTTCGAGATGTTCGTGTCCTTGAACGACGGGAGGAATCCGTTGCTCGGTTTGGAGACGTGAGTGGAGTCCCATGTCATGATTTGTTCCGTCTTGTTTGTTACTGCTATTTGCCGACACACCCTCTGATTCGCGCCCTCGTCCAATTTCGTGTCCCCCAGCTATCTCCTCCCAATGGTCGTGGCAGGCATCTCCTTCGTCCTCCGCTGGATCGCCGACTTCACCTGCTCCGAGTGGTCCCAGACGTGCCGGGCGTCGTCCGACCTCCTCTCGCACATCTACATGGTGGTGTTCTTCTTCCTCGTCATCGTCGCATCCACCAAGGCGAAGCAGATCTCGGACCTGCTCGATCGGGTCAAGGCGGCGTGGGGCCTTCTGGCGAGCGGTCCCCCGAAAGAGAAGCACGAATGACGAGTAGAGGCGAGCCGGGTCGGCGCTAGAGAAGCATCGGTAGCTTGAAGTTGCAAAGGTGCTATCGCATGCATTGATGTGGAAACAAACAGACCTGTTGTAATGATTAAAACGTCAGCCAAATTGAATCGTGTTGCCCTTTGGACTGATCTAACTCCCCGCAACCCTTAAGCACTCATACTTATGGAAATCATGTTTTCATGGGCCCTAGCCGTTGTCCTGTTTGTGTGGTGATGCATGCTGTGCACAGCAGCATTTGTACTTAAGGCCATTGGGCTGACCTAGGGAGGAGGCTAGGTATGGCTCATTTCCTTGGGCCTTTGGCAGTGTTCCTCGTGGGATTGGGGCATCCCAGACGCACCAGAAGTAGCTGGCAATGATGGGCAGATCCAGCTTGTGGAAGATGGCGCCAGCGGCATCGCCCTCTGCCCATTGGCGCCAATACTTCTGTCGGCGCTCGGCGAACGCTGGGTAGTATTGTACCAGCGTCTGGTGAGTTCCGATGACGAAGCGAACGATTTCTCGTTGTACTTTCACAGTCACGTCTTTGTTCATGGATCGCACGTTGCCGAACCTGACATATCTGCTCGAATGCTCGACAATCACAGGCGACGGCTCGTCGAAACAGGAGCCAACGGAGATCTTGCAACCAGAGTCAACGAGGTGGAAGTTCAGTGAGTTGTCTTCGTGTCTCGAAAGAGCAATCTTTCGATCGTAGGGCGCTGGATTGGCCACCCACGTAGCGTTTGATC
>JALLPA010002160.1:0-12010 GCA_036939895.1 Thalassiosira exigua | reverse complement strand
GATTTGAGATTTTTTAAAGGCGAGGAAATCTCGACTTTAGCTGGCAACGGGATATCCAAAGAGGGATCGATCATCATTGTCGCTCGCATCCCTTTCTCCCTCCTCTGCCCCTCCCCCCGGGAAAAGGCATACCATCCATTCATTTCCATGGCAGTCGGTCTTCCTATCTGATATGCTACCTCGTCACCTCGTTCAGAGGGAAGGCTCGCGAAGTCTTTAAATTATTCGATCCTTAGGACCGAAGGGGACATCATTGTTCGTCAATTTCAAAGGCTGCATCAAAAATGTTCTTGTTGGGCTAATTTTGGGTGCTCGGGACACCATTGCATCTTCCACTCTGCTCTTTGACATCACGCTTCGCTTAGAGTGATGCATGTGATTGTATGTGGGAATCAGTATCGTAATCGCGCTGAGGCTCGCCTTGGGTTCTCTTCTCCTCCATGCCGAAATACTTACAACAGAAGCAATTCCATCAGATGTCCGTATCCAAAGGTCCCTCCAGAAATTTTCTGGCACTGGCAAAGCCACGATGCGGACAGCCCAAAAAAGCAATCGGATGCCCTTGTACTCACAACTTGTTGAAGCTAATAACGACAATCGCCTAGACGAAAAAATCTTTATCCGGTAAAGTCAACGCCTACGACTCCATTTCTTTCATCAGACTCTTCACGTGTCGCTCTATTTTGGACACCAATGTCAAGCATTCCGATGCCTTTGACGGCATCGGGGAGAAATGAATTTGAATTAGGCCAATAACAAATATATGAATCAAGAGCACGTGTGTCTGTCCTTACATGCTTCGAATCGAGGCTTGTTTGAGTGTTCTTGTTCCTCTGCACAAGCTTGGCGCAGTCCGTCTCCATCCGCTTCGCGTACTCCTTCCTCTTGCCGTCGATGCGCTTCGTCAGGACGTCCATCTCCGCTCGGTGCTGCTTCCTCAACGTGCGCGTTCTCGTTTGGAGTGAGCTCTCAAGGCTGGAGTTCATGTTGAGAAGCTCCTGTTCCTCCAATGCGTCTGATACCGCCTTCACCCTTTGGGCTTCTTGGTAACGCTGCTGGTCTGCCATGAGCATTTGGCGCTTTCTATACTGTATCAAATCCCGCGACCACTTCTTGGGTTTCGTGTCGAAGCTGTTGGTGACGGATTGTCTCAGTGATTCGAGCTGCTGCTGGTGAGTCCGCTCAAGTTCCTGGACACAGTTCTTAGACTTGCGTTCAAAATCTTCAAGGAACGCGTCCCACACTAGATGAGATGAAAGCATTGTGAGTTCATCTTCTATGCACATAGGCCATTTCAATTCGGAGTGAAACGCAATGCTCTTACTTTCTCTGAACTCTTCCAGTTGCCGCGAGTGAGCCGCGGCCATTTTGCTCCCATCGCGGAGGTGCTTCTCCTTCACCGAGTCGACCTGCTCGTCGGTCAACTCTTTCCGTATGGCTGCTTCGTGCTCCAGGAATTCCTTGGCGAGGAGATACTTCCCTTCCGCGTTGCATCGCCCCTGGTACTCGTGCAGCAAGCGCAAGAAGTGATACTTCTGGCCATCTTCGCTCCCCTGAGTCTCGGCGAGGATCTTCTTCCTACCATTGTCGAGAACGAGCAAAAACGATGCCGACTCGGACGGCTCGGGAAGAGATTGTGTTTGGAATTCCTCCAGCGCGCGTCGCATGCACGATCGCTCGCGATTGTCTCTGGCGAGGTCGTTGATGACGGCCAAACAAACGACAGAAGTGGACGCGTCGTCGTCGTCGCTTCTATAGTAGCCGTACATCGAACGAAGGGCCCTGTTTCGTCGCCATGGGAGAGGTTTGAGATGGTATTTGGCAGACGAAACGGCAAGGAAGGAGCCCTCGCTCGTCCTTGGCTCACCTGGCTTCGTTTTGTGTGAAGTGCTGCAGTCGGAGGGCTGCCGCCGGGCTGACGGCAGGTTCAGGCGCGTCCTCTGTCGTCATGGTGAATGGCAAGATCCCGCCGTTGGCTGTACCTTACGACTCTACGTTCGACTCGAGGCTGGAGAGAGAGGAAAATTTTAAAACTTTCAACAATTTCAGCCCCCCGCTCCCTCACGCTCTCGTCCCTTGCTCCTCGCCTCATCCCAGCAACAAAGCTAGACGTGCACAAGATGTGCACAAGAACGACAATCGGATGTGCTGGTTTCATCTCAATGCACCCAAGGATCCTCTAGGTTCAGCGAAAAAGCCAGGCAGCCTGGCTTTCTGGGTCAAACCGCCACCCTTGTTCGTTCTTGTCGCAGCGTTCGTCTGGGTGGTTGCGTTGGCGCAGGTCCCAATGAGAGACCACGGTGTTGATCTCGAAAGGTACGTGCCCGATGCATAAATCCAGATCCTTTCTTTGTCCAAACCAAGGCTGGTACGATACCTAGGTAAAAAAGTATGTGTGAGTGTTAATAATTTAAACACTCATCCTGAGGTATGATGGTGAGGTACAATAACGGTACCTCACCTGCCACCATCTTCTTCGCCATGTAGCTTCAGGTCTACTTTGCGCCATCGTCAAGCCGAACCGAGTCACAGCTTCTCGTCGAAGGTCGCGAGATGATCCCTCATCTCCGCCAAGAACGGATCGACGCGATCTCTCGTCGTCTCCCTCGACGACGCCACCTCCCTCACGACCCTGCGAATCACATCCTCTCCCGCCTCGGCGCCGACCGATCGCTCCGCGAGCTTCTCCAAGCTTTCCCCTCCCTCCGCGTCACCGCCGAACGAACGAAAGCCCTCCGTGGCCTTCAACAATTCCGAGACGAGATCGCGGAAAGTCAGGGCCAAGTCCGCCAGCGCTCCCGCCGCGGGACGGGTGGAGCGCTTGCGCTTTCCCCACCCGAACAGAGCGAAGAGACGCTCGATCGTCCGAAGGAGGACGCAGAGGGGCGCGATCCGGCGAGGGAGGAGGAGGCACGCCTCGACCCCCGCGCAGGAGGAGGAGGAGGAGCCGAAGGACGCCCGCGCGCTCCGCACGAGGTCCCGCGCCTCCTCGAGGATCGCGACGGCCGCCGCCTCGCGCGACGAGAGGGCGTCGTCGGTCCGCCCTCGCACGACCGCGGGCACCGCCTCGCACAGCGCGCAGCACGCGTCGTACAGGGCGCGGTCCGCTCCTCCGTCCGTCGCCTCCTCGGCGGTCCGGCGTCCGAACTCCCGCGCCCGCTCCGCGCTCCAGCTCAAACTTCGACACCGGTAAGCGGCTTCCTCCGTCAGCTTCGGGACCTTGCCCTTCTTGGGAGGCGCGGCGGCGTCGGCGGCCAACGCCGTCCGGACCTGGAGGCCATGCAAATGTCCCTGCCTCAGCGATTCGGCGACGACTTCCTCCTTCGCGGGACGCCGGGCTCGACGCAGGATCTGGTAATCGTTTATCGTCGCGTCTCGGTTGTCGGAAATCGCCGCGTCGCCGACGGACGCGCACCGCGCCGCGACGTGCAGGATCGACGGAGCGTTGAACCGTCCCTCGGCGTCCCGGGCGATTTCCTCGGCGCGCGTCGCGTCGTCGTCGCCCCCGCGCAGTCCCTTCTCCGCGCCGAATTTCGCGGGAGGCGCCTTGCCCCTCGTGCCCGCTAGGTCGCCCGCGATCATGTCCGCGGGCAGCATCAGCGGGGCCGCGTCCATCACCAGCGCCTTGGCGCGGAGCAATTGCAAGCTCGTGTTCATCCCTTTCCTCTGGAAGTCGACCATCTCCTTCGCCTTGGCCAGCAATCCGTTCTTCAACGTGCGAAAGGCGTACTCCTTGACGTCCTTGGACGTCGAGCCGTGCAGCCGCAGCACCTCAGACGAGAGCTTGACGGCGTCCGTGTACAGTCCCCCCTCGACGAGGACGTCGAGGATCAGGTACGAGCAGGAATCCAGCTGGATCTGCTTGATCCCCAAGTCCCGGTAGATCGACAGGGCGCGACGGGCGGCGCGCAGCTCGGCGTAGACCCCCACGGCGGCGATCTTCAGGTGGGGGTTGTAAGGAGAGCGATCCATCGCCTCCTCAAGGAGGGCCGCCGCTCGCAGGAGGTACGGGGTCGCCGCTGTCGCCGACGCGCTGCCCGATTCCGGCGACGACTCCTGCATCGCGGCCTCGAACTCGAGGCGCAGCGACGCCAGGAGGACGAGGTCGTCTCCCGGCAGGACCTCCTTCTGCCCCTCGGTCGAAGCGCTAGGGAGGGTTGCCAAGCTCGTCCGCCACTCCTCGGCCAGCTGCTCAGTGGTAGGAGCGTGCCGTTCCAGCAACGGGAGGGTCGATTGTTCGTAATGGGCGGCGACAGCGTACACGACCTGCACCGCGAAGATGTACGTCCGCAACGTCTTACGCCGATCACCGGGTTCGTCTGCTTCTCCTCTCGAGGCTTCATCCCCGATGTCAATTGACAGCTGGCTCTTCGTCCACAGTCCTCGGGCCCAATCCAATATGTCGGTCACATCGGGCGCGACATCATCGGGCGCGTCGCCGGACTCCTCGTCGTCCGTCATCGGCGTCGGCGCGGTCTCGACGAGACGGTCCAGGTAGGGCCTGACGTCGGCGAAGCAGCACGACGCCGCGGGGCAAAATTTGTCCCCGTACCCGCAAATCTCGTCTCGCAGGGATGTCGCACGCGTCCCACGGGTCCCGCGGATCTCCATCGACGCGAGCTCCAGGAGGATCAAGCGGGGTCCTCTCAAAGGGTGCTTTCGGCCCTCGTTCGCCGCGGCGATTTCCTTCGCGTAGGACCGGCACCGCTCTAGGCCCTCCTCGTCGTGTTCCGCGACAGTAGGCGACTCGGACGACGACGGCGCGCCTCCCTTCCGCGCGCAAACCTCCGCCAGACCCAGCCAATACGACCACTGGTCCGGGTAAGCCCTCAGCAGCTCCCGATAATGTCCCTCGGCCTCGTCGCGCCGCCCCAGCTCCGCGCACAGCTCCGCCATGCGCTCCAGCTTCTTCCGCCGCGGATACGGGAGGATGGAACCGACGCGATCGAGGATCGTGTTCTCGTCGTCGATCCGCGGCGCGCCGCGGTCGCCGTGCGTCGTGTCAGCCGTCGCGCCGGAGTCGCCGCCGACCATGGGCGCCCCCCGAATTCGCGCGAGGACCGCGAGCGCCTCCTCCTTCTTGTCCTGGACGAGGAGCGTCGCAAGGTGCGCGTCCGTGTCGCTCTCGGACGCTTCTTCGGCGTCCCCGCCGCCGCCGCCGTCGTCCGGGCGCGACGCCGCCCGAGCGCTGAGGGATTCCGCGAGGCGGGGCAGCAGCGCCATCTTCCGCCGGAGCTTGTCGCACTCGGCCGGAAGGTCCGACGCGCTCGAGAACCCCGTCAGGAGGAGGAAGCGATCTTTCAGAAGGGCCGCGGCGCCGTCGTCGCCGGCGGCGGCGTCGTCGTCGTCGTCCAGCAGCGGCCGAATCCCCTCCAAGGTCGCGACCAGCTCCTCCAAACTCTCCCGATGCCAGAGCCCGGACATTGCCGTCCACTGGAAGTGCAGCGGCTGGGACGTGAGCTTCGCGAGCTGCAGCGACGCTGTGGGTTTCGAGGTGTGGGGGACGAAAAAGTCGCGGAAAGCGGTTAGGAAACGCGAAGGCAGGTTCAGAAGGGCGGGGGTCGCCTGGTGTCGTCGGCATTGCTGTCTTTGCTGGCCGTCGTGCCATATCCATGCCGGCCGGTGGCAATCGTCGTCCGGTGGTCAGAGCAAGCATGATGATCGCCACACCCATTTGCAAATGGCCAGCATTCGGCGTCGACATTTCCGCCTTTATGCCGGCCGTTGGCAATCGTCGTCCGGTTGTCGGTGCGAGCATGTCACTCGCCACACTCATTTGCAAATGGCCAGCATTTGCCATCGGCGTTGCCGCCTTTGCTGGCCGTCATGCCATGCCCATATACCGCCCGGTGGCGATCGTCGTCCCGTTGTCAGAGCGGGCATGCCACTCGCCATACTCATTTGCAAAAAATAGCCGGCATTTGCCGTCGGCGTTGCCACCTTCGCCGGCCGTCATACCCTATCCATGCCGGCCGGTGGCGATCGTCGTCCGGTTGTCAGTGCGGGCATGTCACTCGCCATACTCATTTGCAAATGGCCAGCATCTTTCCGTCGGCATTGCTGTCTTTGCTGGCCGTCATGCCATGTCCACATCGGCCGGTGGCGATCGTCGTCCGGTGGTCAGAGCAGGCATGATGCTCGCCGCACCCATTTGCAAATGGCCAGCATTCGCCGTCGGCATTGCTGCCTTTGCTGGCCATCGTGCCATGTCCACACTGGCCGGTGGCAATCGTCGTTTGGTTGTCAGTGCGGGCATGCCACTCGCCACACTCATTTGCAAAAAATAGCCGGCATTTGCCGTCGGCGTTGCCGCCTTTGCTGGCCGTCATGCCATGCCCATATACTGGCCGGTGGCAATCGTCGTCGGCAGCCACACCCATTTGCAAACAGCTTAGTTTTGCAAGCGGCAAGGCGGCCGCATCGTCGTCCCGGGCGAGGCGATCCGCGAAAAAATGCACCCATCCGAGACCCGCAATCGCAATTTGTCGAACCCATCGTCGAACTTTCGACCCGCCGCCGTTCCGACCGGTCGCTGTTGCCGGCAACATCGGAAGGGCCCGCTGCCTTCGTCGCATTCCCCGTTGAAAGCCGACCCGCATCTAGATGTAGCGAAAATACCACACCAGGGGTTCGCGGTCGAGAATCGACCTCGCTCCGGGATTGAAATCAAGCTCGCAAGTTGGAATACATGCAGGTAGGGTCGATCGCCCTCTTGACCACTCGTCCCCGAGGGCCCCGGCGAACGACCCGCTGGCACACAGTGCGCGGCACCCTACTTATGCGCCCGGCGACGGGCCATAGTTCGAAACCTAGGGTCGTCGACGCACGCGTTCCCGTCGCTCGAAAGGAAAAATGCTCCACGGGGAAAAGAGGGGGGACGAAATAATACTCACACGTCGTCAATCGGTCGTGGTACCTCGTCGCGTCCAACAGAACTCTCAACCGGGGCAACTGCGCTCTCAGCCGATCCGCTTGCGACGATCCCTCGCCGTCGTCGTCCGCGTCCCGAAACGACCCGACGTCGGGGCAATCGCACACCGCCTTCATATGAGCCCCTACCGCCTCCTCGACGACGGACGCCTGTTCCTCCCTCTGCTCTCCATTGCCACCCTTTCGGTCGGCCAGCGCCTCCCCTGCCCGAAGGTACATCTCGCTCATCGCATCGTACAACCCCTCGGCCTTCAGCGTCACGCACAACGTTTGGAGGACGGTGTCGTCCGTCACGGGGGGATGGCGTCGCGGCTTCGAGGAGGCGGCGGAGGAGGGGGCGGCGGCCCCGGAGCCGCCCCCTCCGCCTCCCTTCTTCCCCTTCCCTCCCTTGCCCTTGCCCTTCTTCGACGCCTTCCCCCCCGACGACGGGGGCGGAGCGGCCGAAGTCCCCCCGGCGCCGGGCGCGGAGGGCGTCGAGGGGGCGGGGATCGGGGCGTACCCGGCCAGATCCAACCTCCGCACCGGATCGAGCGGCATCACGTCCGGTCCGCTCCCTCGGAGCTTTCCCTCGACGAGGTCGGCGACGTCGGTCAGACGCTGGATGGCATCGCGGAGCTCGGACCACGCTCCCCCGTCGTCGTCGTCGGGGAGCACGACATCTTTCGCCACGACGTCCCACACCAACCTCAGCGCCTCTCCCCTTCGACCTACTCTTTCCAGAGCGTGCGCCCGCAAGGCTCGGACGACGTCCCATCCCGCGGCGTCGGGGTCGCCTCCGGGAGGGGACGTCGCGAGCTTGAGCGCCTTGGAAAATTGGCGGGAGTCGAGGGCGGCGTAGATCGGACGCAAGGCGCGGGAGGAGGCGGCTTCCGACGGAGGGGAGGGCCGGGGGGTCAGTGAGGAGGGGGAGGACGCCATGGTCGGATGGGGGTGCAGCGGCGGCGGCCGGGCGGGGGGCTGAGACTGTGCGGCCGCCATTGTCCGTCTGATTAGGGCTACGCAAAATGGCAATGTCTATATAAATATATATAAATTACCAATGATTCCTACCTATCTACTCCAGGCAGTCCCCAGACTGTAGTTACAGACAAAGTTGGCACCCCGATGCCCCCCACGGCTTAAACGGGGCTGGTTTCCCCGTCATCATAGAATGGTGCAGGCGCAAAATTCCCGAAAGATGTCAGACCCGAGCGAGGATCAGATTGGGAGGAGGTTGGACAAGGAGGAGGCCATGTTACTCGACGAGACAAACAAAAGGGTTCGCCCGGGAGACGAGGAGGGGGATGAGTACGTGTACGTTGTCTCGGCTTCCGCAACATTGTACAAAGGTTTGGGAGGAGGAAGAAGAAGATTGACGAGAAGAAAAATGTAAAAAAAGAGGGGACGAGGAGGTTTTAGAAGAGGATCGGGGCGACGGGTCTGACGACGATGATGATGTTGACGATGATGAATTAGACAGAGAGGATCTTCCAACAAATCGGCGACATCGCCGCAGGAAGAAAAAATGCAAAGACGAGAATGTTGGGAGCAAAATAACACACAAGTTTGCCATGTACGTTCATCCTGCCTTGAAAGCTACCAACCGTTCCTTTTCTTTGTGTCGGCCATATTATGAAGAAATTCTTTGCAGTTCAACCAGCATACCCTCATAACCACAAATTATACTCTAGATAGAATCTTGGCTACAGCTTTGCAAGGGGATTTCGTTCATTGGGTCATATGAATCTTTGACAAACGATAGTCTAGCATCAGGTGGTGGTTGATGAAACTTTGGAAACGAACCGTTGGATTTTAAATTGAATTTTTTTTCATTTCAATTTGAAAAAGGGAAACGCGCGGCGACGACGGTGAAGAATCTTCAAGACATGCAACATATTCAGCTACCGCTCATTTGTTCTCTGGCAGCAACAACAAAAACTTTCCAAACCATTTTTTTGCACCAATCTCTATTTTTTTCATTGTCGTCGAGCTTGTTTCGCCCATTTGATCTTCTAGTAGGATATGTAATGGATAATAGACTAGAGGAAAGGCTTGAGCTATTGTGAATGATTATTTTTCGTGAAATGAAAAGGTTTCAAAAATGTTTTTGGAGCCCTCACTCATCATGACAAAGTATGGCTCATCTTGTGTTGAAGATCATTGGAGCTTAGCCTGGCTTAGTGACCAAAAAAGCCCTCAAAAGGGTTTTTTGTTACATATTATGTATCATAATCCATTCTTGCATCTCTAAGTAATCTGTTCTTTTCTCGAAACGTTTCTCTACTACTTTAATTATCTGCCCAGCAATTCGTGTCAATTTTTACTTAGCCCTAGACCTCATGCTACGATCTCGAAACTCGCTCATCTGGTAGTACGCTGGTATCTAGTACCACCACGCTGGTACCTACCTCTAGAGAGCGGGCCCTGTCAGAACTTCTTGTTACTACGCAGAGCATAACAATTGACCGCCCCCTCAAATTAGCTCAAACTGACCGAAGCTGACCGAAGCTGGCCGAATCTGGCCGAATCTGGCTGAAATCCCGGCCCCTTGCTTTTTGTTTTTCTACGTAGGANTTTGTTTTTCTACGTAGGACCTAGTACGCTCCTACGGGCTCCGCCGCCGCCGCCGGCGTCACAACCCCGACCATGGCGGCGACGCCTCCCCCAGCCTGTCGGCCTCCGTAGGCGGACGCTCCGCCCATCCCAGGCATCCAAAACCTCTGGGGAACTTCAACCCCTTCGTTTAATGGACTAGGGTCACGCCGGATTTCCCAGGGGCTGCTGTTGCTTGGCCCTTCAAGTTCGCTCTCTGCGTCACGTCGTCAGATAAGTAGGGGTCGTCGCCGTCCGCTCAGAAGCGACACGAGCCGGCGACGCAGCGGGAGGTCCCGCGGACCCGCCGCCCCCCCTCTCCTCCCTCCTCGCTCGGAACGGCACCGTCGTCGTCGGGGACGTCTCCTGGATGCTCGACTTCGCCGTCATCGCCTTCCCCAAGGCGGGGACGTCGTTCTTGAAGGACTACCTCCGCGCGGCGGACGAGGTTTACGTCCGCGAGCGAGAGTTGTGCATGAAGCGCCCCTCGGACGTGGCGGAGTTCGTCCGGACGTATCACGCGCTTCACGTTGGGTTGAAGCAGCCCCGCGACCAGAAGCAGAAAACGGTTCGGTTCGGCGTGAAGTGCCCGGGGGTGTTCTACCGCGCCGACGACGTGCACTTGTATGCTAAATACTTCCCGAAGACCAAATTCATAATCGGCCTGCGGCATCCGGCGTCGTGGTTCGAGAGCTTCTACAACTACCAGTCCTATCGGAACGTGAGCTTGCCCCCGACCTCGCGGCTCGTGGGACGGTGCGTCGATCATCGGAAGGTGTGCACCGATCGGGCGCGGTTCCACGCCGCGCTGGCCCGGCTGGGGAAGACCGCGATGAGCGACGACGAGGAGATGGACTTGCTCCTCGGACGGAGGCGCGAGGGAGGAGCGGCGAGCGTCGCCTCCGGTCCCAATGCCACTGACGGAACGAATGTACGACAACGATATCAACAACGAAGACATTTGACGAGGACCATCGGCGGTCTGCCGAATCCGGTGCTGCTGTACGAACTGCGCCAGATCCACGACCCGGAGGCGTCGAAGGAGCTGTCGACGAAGCTCCGCGACTACCTGGACCTCCGCGAGGACCTGCCGCCGATCCTACCCTACGAACAGACCAAGCCGAGGGCCATCGACATATGCGACGAGGAGCACGCGGACGTCCGAAGGGCGTTGGTCGGGCACGGCGCGGACGCGTCCGAGTGGATGCGACGGTACTTCCTGATGCATCCCAGCGTGGAGGTCGCGTCGCCGGACACCTTCTTTCGATTTCTCGACGATTGGGGCTCTCGCATGCGACATCAGCCTCGGACCTGACGCCGCCGAGACGCACCGCATCCAGTACGTCGAGACGTGTCCGGGGAGGCATGATGCGAACCTACTTGTCGGTGGCGATAAATTGGCGTTGTTGGGACAGTACAAATGCAATTTGGGAAGGTTGCTGTGGACGCTGCGTGCAAGGACGCGTCGAGGGACCTCGGGGTCTGGAGGGATGACGATGAAAAGGAGGAGGTAGGTATGATTACCGGATGAAGCGCAGTAAGGGTTCGAGGATACCTAAGTGGGCGTTTATCGTAGGGGGTGCGCTCCCTGGGGACATCGCTCAGGAGGTCGCCAGAGAGTTCGTTGTATAGGCAGGATTGGGGCAAGGGACGACGCCAGCCGCCCAGTTATCTAATTGGTATCATTACCTACCTCTACAATCCACCGCACATGCAACCACATCCATGTCCTTGATATCAAAAACACAAAGTTGACAAAGGTCAAAGATCAGAAAAATAGTTTAAAGTATTTCGCAAATACGTCCAATAGGATCGGAAGAGTAATGGTTCAAAGTGGCCATGTTTGTGCCATATATAGGTTTGGCCCAGCCACCAACAATTGAAAGAAATTCCCTGCCAACATTCTCGTAGTTACTGGTGCTGACTTGCAGTTCTCCAGAAGCTAGATCGATGTGTCCCATGTATGAATTAGAAGGAGTAAAAAAGGGTGCACCCGGCGACCCAATAGTTGCCATGAGAGAACAGTCTCGGCTCCAAAAGCCACTAACAATAAGTGACATCTCATATTCATTACAACTGCCATCAGTTGAATTGGAGAAGATATGACTAGCTACGAACAGCAAGGAACCATCTATCACGGGAGTTATGAGGAGAGGTGATTTAGAAAACCTATTGGAATTTTGGAAGACAACTTGATGTACACACGAAAACTCACCCTCAGTAGCACTGATCTTTATGCCAGCTCCCATTCATCATATCCAAGAGTGACTGTTTCATCTGTTTGCCCAACTGATGCGGGCATCGTCTTGCATCCATTGAAAAACTCATTCATTCCTCTATCTTCGGTCGCCACACTTCCACAAAACCGCCCACCTTTCCAGGTACCTACGAAGTCATCGGCAGTGCAACCGTGTTTGGACACGGATTTCCTCCTCCTCCTCCTCATCGCTGCTGGATTCCCCGGCCTTCATCTTCAAATGGAACGCGTCGCCGCTCAAGAATCCAATCG
>JALLPA010002156.1:0-14506 GCA_036939895.1 Thalassiosira exigua | reverse complement strand
GACTTAGCGAAAAAAGGCGAAAAATTATAAGGCGACACGCGTCACCGTTCAGAGGCCCCTAGTTACCGTACCTCTCTCTCTTGCCTTTACGAAACTTCTCTTCACTAACTACTATTACCACGGAAACGAAAATGAAAATAATGACACGCACGTCCACGAAAGACGACTCCTCTCTAGACAGGATGAGATCGCCGCGGATCGCCTCCCGTCGCCCGTGCACCTTCTTCCTCTCTTAGTTCTTGCACAGCTTCGTCGCCATCGACGCCATGTTCCCGTGCGACGTCCATGCGAGCCTCCCTTCCCCGCCCCCATGGAGGCCTCGCGAGGCCAAAGGGCAGCAGGGTGGGGGGGGGGAGCCTCGGGACTCGACTCCGGACTCGGACGCTGCGAACCTTTTCCCGCCACGAGCGAGCCTCGTCATCGAGCCGTTCTAGCGTATGGTACACACATATTCTCGGCCCCAATTCACAAATACTTTTTTTCGCCACGAACATGCCCGTCCATACATTCTCGACAAGTGCGCAGATTCCGACGGCTACTGCTGGTGCACCCTCGCGGAAAACACCTGGTACGCCTTCCCGCCCTTGCCCTTGCCCTTGCCGTCGCCGCCTTGGCCCCCCTCTCCTCCGCCCGCCTTCTGCGCCTTGTGCGCCTTCCCCCCCTTGGACTTGAACAGCTTCGTCGCCTTCGACGCCTTGTCCCCCGGCGGCGTCCCTCCCGCGACGGCATCGGAGGCCTTCGACGAGGTGTGTCCCTTCCCCTTCCCCTTCCCCTCGGAGGCCTCGGGGCCGACCTTGAACAGCTTGGCGGCCTTCGGATCCTTCCCGTTGTCGGGCGGCGTCGAGCTCGCGAGGGGGCCCGCGGGCTCCTTCGGCGAGGGTCGTCCCTTCCCGTCGTGCGCCCCCTTGGAGGCCTTGGGGACGAAGAGGAGCGGCGGTCGACCCTTGGACGCCTTCGCCTTGGGGTCCTTGACGGACTTGGCCTTGCCCTCGCCGGGCTCGGCCTTCCCGGACTTGGCCTTCCCCGACTTGGCCTTCCCTGACTTGGCCTTTCCCGACTTGGCGGATTGGGTCGAGTCGGGATGTTCCACCGCGTGCGGCGGGGGAGCGGCCGATGCGGACCACGAGGGAGCCGACGGGGAAGAAGTCACCTCCGGGACGGCCGGGGTCGTCGGGGAGGGCGTCGCGAGGTCCTGAGGCGGGGGCGCTCCCGACGCCGCGGGCGACGCGGTCTTCGACGCAACCCCCGCGGGCGCGGGGGTCGGCGGCGCCGGGGGTTCCACGGGGGCGGGGGTGGGAGCGGCCGTGACGGCCGGGACCGCCACCGCCTCGACCGTCGGCGCCCATGTCGTCGCGGCGTCGTCCTCCGGAGGGGCGGGAGCCGGCGTCCCGAGCTCCGTTGCGGTGGTGGCGGCGACGGTCGCGTCCGTCTCGACGGCGGTGCCGGTCGCGGCGACGGTGCTCTCGGCGGCGCCGGCGGTCGCGGCAGCAGCGCTCTCGGTGGCGGCGACCGTGCTCTCGGTCTCGCCGGAGCTCGCGGTCGCGGCGACGGTGCCCTCGGCGGTCGCTGCGACCGTGCTCTCCGCCTCGGCGGCGCTCGCGGTCGCGGCGACGGTGGCCTCGACCGCGGACGCGCCGGGAGCGAGCGTCGCGCCGATCGCGATCGCCGTCGGCGGCTCCGTCGCGGGAGGATCCGTCGGCTCCGGAGCCGGTGCGATCGGCGCAGGTGCGATCGGAGCAGAGGTCATCGGCGCCGGCGTGATGGGTGCGGGGGTGACGGGTGCGGGCGTGATAGGCGCCGTCGTGATCGGTGCCGTTGTGACGGGTGCAGAGGTGATCGGCGCGGGCGCGACGGGCGCGGGCGAAGGAGCCGCCGCGAGCGGCACGGTCGGGACCGGCGTCGCGGCGCGAGCGGCCGGGCAGAACGCCGGATCGGCGGCCTCGACCTCCTCCTGTCGTCATCGAAGCGGACGCGTTCGCGGATCGGTTTCGCAGCGCGAGAGTCAGTCCAGTTCGAAGCGCGCCCCGACCTCGCCCTGCTCTCAACCCGCGTTTCGAAGTAGCCGATGCAAATCTGGGACTTCCGGCTGCCGATAACTTTTCCTTCTCGTTTGCGTCAAGTCGCAGCGGAGGTACTCCGTGCAGCTCAGAACGTAACGACTGATATGCCCAAGAAACCGCCAGACTTCCACAGCGTCGCACGCGGCACGGCATCGAAACCGCCCGGGCGATTCGAACCGTCCATTCCCGACGAAAATATGCCGTTCGACGTCCGCTCTACTCTCGTCCCGACCCGCGACGCATACGTCGAACCCCGAACGCATCGACCGTCGAACGAAACGGCGCAGCTTCCTCGAACGAGGACGCCGCCGCCCAAGCGCCACCGAAACCAAGCTCAAAACAAAGGTTACGATACTCACGAATGCGATCCAACCGAACGTCTCTCCCGCCAACTTCGGCACGCCGTCGCATCCCCCCCGATACTCCCACACGAACCGACTTCGGACGATCGCCGTCCCGTTCTCGTCGGCTCCGAAGACGAAGAGACCGACTCCTCCCGGAACGTAGTCCGACGCTTCGTCCGTCCCCATAATGCTCGCGTTGAGCTTCTTCGACACGCTGTCGTACGCGATGGTAGTGCCGTTGGTCAAGTAGTCGTCGGGCGAGAGGTTCAAGTACGAATCGTCTTCGTTGATCACGTTCAATTCCCCCGAGGCGTCGAATTCGACGAATTGGATGGACGTGACGTACGAAGGGACCGGGGGCGCCTCGTAGTCCTTGTAGGTCCCGTCGTCGCTCGGCAGGCCCAGCTCCCGTCCGCGCCTCGCGCGGTACCTCCGCTTCGGCTTCCTCCTCTCCCCGCCCTTTTTGCCGTTCGCGGTTTCGTAGTCGTCGTAGCCTCCCGCGAGCAGCCGGTCGAAGTCCTCGTCGAGCCCCTCTAACGATCCGGACCACGACCACTCGCTCCTTCCTCCGCTCCTTCCTCCGCTCGGACCTCCGCTCAGACCTCTTCCCGATCCGTCGGAGACATCGGTGATGCGACAGTTCGAATTTCGGATCCCGCTCTCGTCCGAGGCCGCCAACGTGGACGAGGCGCAGTCTCGATCGAGGAGCAATGTGAAGGTGTAAGAGCGGGGAGCGCAGGAGCAGACGTCGGTTCCGAGTTGCAGGCGACGCGATCGACGACGGCGACGGCGATCGCGGCGCCGTCCCGATCGGGGGAAGGCCCCGGCGGGATCCGCCGCGAGGGCGAGGAGGAGGAGGAGGAGGGGCGGCAGCGTTCGTCGCATGACGGAGAAGTTACCTCTTTTGCAGCCCGACGCCACGCGGTTATCGTCGGAGAATTCGGGCGGGCAATATGCGATGCGTCGATAGGACGATGTGTGCCGAGGATGCGATGCCCTCCACGGGGTCTGCGAAAATGAAATGGTGCCCCTCGAGGGATGTGGGTCGGCGCCCGGTCCGAGGGAGGTCGTGCGATCGAAAGGCGGTCGAAGGTGCACGCGGCGGCGTCGAACAATCGACGGAGGGGCGGACGTCCCCCGTCGAGGTGTCGCGAGCGAAACCCGGAACGGCGCGCGAGAGAGGCCGAGGGCGCGCGCGCGACGTGGCCTCGCCTCGGCGTCGTCGACGTCGAGCGCGCTTTCGAGAGGGACGAGCATTCGGCCCTCGCTCGGCCCTCCCTCGATCCGGCGACGGTTCTCCTTCGAGAGGGACGCCGCATCGCGAACTTCGCGCGCCGAACTGCATGCTCGCAACTGCCGACTACCGACTACCGACACATGGCCGAGGGCGCCGATCGGATCGGACCCATCACTTCTCGACGGATTTCGTCGGGCTCCGATCGGCTCTTGCGGCGGAAAGAGCCCGCCGCCGGACGATTTTTGTGTTCGTGCCTCGTCATGTTTCACTTTCATGCGTCATGCCTCGGTTTTCACGTACGACGTCGAGCGTTCGTATCGTATTGAGTTCCCACGGGGGATGAAACGACGCAGGATGTCCCCTCTCGAGAGAAATACTGAATTCCGACGTGTGTAACCCGTTCCCTCGGCCGTCGCTCGACGAAAAAATGACGACACTGATTTCGTTCTAAGTAGGCTTTTTTTGTCTGTTGCCTGGAAGGTATGTAGCCTTGGCCCAAACCCCGTGGTCAAATCCCATTGGTAGATGCCTTAGAGATTCATTCCGTCGATCCCGTTAAGCCTCATCTTGTTCTTTGAGGATCACCTTTGGAGGGGTTGCACGATCCTTTCCCGTGCCCTGTAGACGACGCATCGATCCTCGGGCCGTTTGTCCTCTCTCCTTCGACGTGACAAAAAACGCAGCGGGTCCTTGACGGGTCCTCGTCGCCGGGACAGGTCTCGACGACACATCTCCTGACAAAACCGGAAAAGAACGTGTCTTGATCAAGTTGAGATCCACGGCAGACCTTACTTTAACGCAAGAGACTGTTCGGCTGCGTTGTAGATCCTTCTTGCGCAATGAAATATACGTTTGTCCGACATATAATATTACGCAACAGTTTGAAGTTATATCATATCATCCCTTGACGTACACAGAAGTGTTGCCAATCAATGATTTCATCGACAAAATCAATTCAAGATTTAGATATATTCAATCCAATGGATCATGGGGTACATCGCTTACTGGAATGTGCACCGGTCTGATTTGTATTCCGGATCATGCAAAAACATGATTGGTTTGGATCCTCTGTGTGGATCGGCTACCATGAAAATTAATTTCAATGCCACGAAGCTCTATGTGCTACGGACTGATGTACTATTCCTAGTCATATCCAGCACACCAGCAGCTATGTGTGGTGATTCTAATTAAGCCACTAACTAACTGAAAATATGAAGGTTGATTTAATTCACTGTCAAGAGGTGATTAGAAGTGTATAGTTGTACAAGAAAGTGGTTGGATCTTCTTTAGTGCCTCTTTCAGCTCACTGTAGAGCCCTTGGATTCCTTGTTTCGACCAGTTTTGACTGAGTTCTGACCCTGTTTCAAAATTCAAAAGGTCTGACTTNATTTCGAAGTCATCTCATTTTCAATTTTTCGAACTGAAAACCATGCTCAAAGCAAGCATACTGGGTGCTCTGCGAACTCCCATAGTCGAACACCTCAGCTGTGGTCGCCTCGCGATTGTGACGATCGAGGTCGTCATCCAATGACTTCTTCCGCGCTCCTCCTCCCCCTCCGTCTCTTCCCTCACCCTCACCAAAGCTCCTGTCCGTGAACGAAACTCCCCTCGATGACGACGACGACACGAACAACGGTGCGCCTTCGTCGGATGGCCCGCCCCTGCGCCGTCGCCCCCCATCCCTCTGCCCTCGATTCCTCCCCCGGCCATTGAAGAACAACTCCCGCGCGATGCCGCACTCCACGTCGCCACCGATCCGCGGGTTCAATGGACCGTCGTCGTCTTCCCCGGATCATCCCTCCCCATGCCCGTCCCATGCTTCGCCTCCCTTCAGACTGGAGCCTCCACGTCCTTCCATGTCCCGTGGGGATCCTCTCGTCCTCGATGGCGGCGCAGAGACCGCTGGTTCCGTCCGCGGTGGTGAGAACCCCTCAGTCTCCTTCCCTCCTGCTCCCGGGCTTCTTGTCCTTGGTCAATCCGCGATCGCTCAGAATCCGCCCAGGCGTTCCTGCAGCCGCCCTCGTTCGTGCCTCCGGCCGCCGAAGCTTCGGCGGTCGTCGTCGGCTCCAGGACGAGGTATGCCTTCGCCCGAAACTCCGTCCTCTCGAGGACCTTTAGCGCCCCTGCCAAGTGCCTCAGGCCACGCACGCGAACGCGTTCCCCGCGGAGGATGTCGTCAACGAGGCGTCGTCCCGTCCCTCCGCTCTGCCCCTCAACCCCGCCTCCCGCCCGCTCGCCCGTAGACCCATTTCCGTTCCCCCCGACGCCTCTCGCGCTCCGCTACGCCCAGGTTGGGGTCGCAGCGCGCGACTTCAATAGATCGTCGTAGTCGCATACGTCTTGGGTCTTGGACATTGGCGTCGCCGTGGGAGCTTGGTGGGAGCCGGGCATGACAGCTCCGGATGAGCTCTGCGTCTGTCGCTGCATCATCGCCACGCCAACTGCCGCTGGTGGGCCGACGGATCCACCTTAGACTGGCCTTGGCCGTGGCCGAGGCCATAGCCGTGCTTGGGTCAGATCCGCCGTCGCCGTGGCCGTCGCCATCGCTGAGTCTGTGTATTGTCGTCGCAATCCAACAGCAAACCACGGACAAATCAAACGAAACGTTACTATGAATAGTCCTTAAACTATTTCAAAATTCAAATTATAAATTTCATACGAAAGGATCATCTCACCACGGAACGAAATAGGGCATATCTCGGCAACCATGGTCCCAATGAGGGCCCCCGGTCCAGATTCTTGTTAAGGGCATCCCCTGGGACCTCTGGGTTGATCATGGCATGATTTGACAAAATCAGCCAGTGTGGTGGTTACAAGGCAAATCACCACCCATAGCAGCTCTGTTTCAGTAGTACTCGTATTAAATCGGATTAGAAGCTATCTAAAACCGGCTCTCATATAGGCATCCCGCAAGGCCGCACGGTCTTTTTAATTGGCGAAGGAAACAATGCCCAATACCAAGGGTGGATAGTGTAACAGGCGACTGTCACCCCCATCGATGCATGGCGCACGGTAACAGGCTAAGAGTGTAGTCAACACACGTACTGCAGGGTCCACTAGTTTGCCGTGGATCACCCTACAATGGGTTCAGTTTCTTGTTTCTTTCGTTTCCAAGGGAGAGGGAGGTGGAGCTCGGTCTGACGGAGGGGTTGCAGGATAGAGATGAACCTAGGGGTACACTTCCTCTCTATTAGGTCCACAATTGTTGTCTTCATTTCTCCATATTTCTCCCTCTTACATTTTTGTGCCTGTTGCTGGGATGTGGCCACCTTGCCAATGCCGGCCTGTGGGCTGTCAGGCCTGGTCCTCCTTGTTCTCTTGAGTTTGCGCCATCCGCCAGTGAGTCGCGTCGGCACGCCTCACGGGTTGGCAGAGCTCTGCAGCCACGATGCCATGCCTCTGAGACCTGGATATTCATGATACAATTTAAAAAAATTATTCAATAAACTTTCTTATTTATCCAACAGTCATGCTAAGTTGATAACCAATTTCATATCTGATCTGCAGTCAATAATTACAATCTGCAGTCAATAATTACATCTATCGGTCATTTTACTTTACGATAACAATGTATTATTTGTGATGCCAAAATTTATTTCAACTGGCATCGAATATTTTCACCACCCGCAGTAATCAATACATACATAGAGCACATCTTCTCCAATGGGCGCTATGTTTGGCCCAACTGGGAGCACGAGGAGGCCACCCCCGCATTTGCAGGAGACTATAGAGCAACGACCTGAAGGCTGAGGGAGTATGACTTCGTCCCCATCAATCAAGACCACATTGCAAATGTTTTGGGATATGACCGGGGAGGTTTTGAGGTTACAGTCCAGGATCCCTCACTACTTGTGGCCCAAAATGAGGTACAATGTGGAATTGCTGTGCGCCTCTCTTGAATTTGTGGACAAGGCTCAAGCCTGGCTGATATTAGCGCTTCGGAGGGAGGTCAGGCCCCCTCGAGAGTGGCACAACGGTGTCAGGGCAGGGCCCTTGTTCTGGACCATGGTAGCTTGAAAGGGAAGAGATCCATGGTGCACGGGTGTACGAATTCCTTCAAGAGAGAGCTCTGTATGAACTGCTGTCGAAACTCTCTGTATGAACCTCCCACGAAACTCCAATGAGAAGAGATCTACGTACAAAACCCAGAGTCAAACCACTGGTCAAAAAGCTAGAGTCAAAAACCACCCCCGATTTGCGGCACGGAAAGCTCTGTCTGTCTTCTGTACTAATCGCGTGCACTCACGCACATCCCAGCCACACAAACAAAAATGCAAACCCCACGTGTGGTAGATTGTGCGCGCGTCCCCTTTGTGTCATACAAAATAAAAATGCGAATCCCATGTAAGATAAATAAGGACGTAGGTAGAGTGATTGGTAGAGACAGTTCAATTCTGGAATTTTCAACGAAGCTGAGAAAACCAGCGCAGATCAATCGAAGATTTGCCTTGACTTGAATAATTGGAAAGTACCGTAGAATAGTAAGTACCAAACGGACAAGAAGGTGCGCAGAGCGTCCCAAAAAACCATGTGGAGTGGCACAAAGACTTTGCGGCAGCAAATCTTACACAGATGCCTGTCGGCCGCGTGTATTTCACGCTTTATTGAATTGCTTCGAGCCTTCAATAAAAGGCTCTTAGATTATTAAAATTCTCAGTAATCAAACGTCAAAACTGGATTTTCATCTTCCGCACCCCAACACGCTTTGGTCAAGGCTTCGGCCGCCGGGCTGTGGGCGAACATAAGTACGTATTACAACGAAGAAATCCGAAAATATAATATCTTCAACAGTGTTATGAACGACCGGCTCCACTTTTTAATAAAAATAGATTTTTGGCACGGCCGAACCCGAGGCGAGGCCGTGGGGATGGTGGGGTGTCAATCGCGGCTTCCTCATCATCCGTTCCGAACACCACACTCCACCTTTTTATAAAAATATTTTTTTGGCACGGCTGAGCCGGAGGCAAGGCCGTAGGGGTGGGTGGGGGGACAACAACGGCCTCCTTGTCCCCCTTTTCAAACACCACATATGTTTTCTGATAGCATCATAATTAAAATATGCAGCCTGCTGCCACTTGTCAACAGTGATTCCTGTTGAAGAGGGGAAGGGGGGGAGCCCCCCCAGAAAAAAAAAAAAAAAACAAAAAAAAATCTTCTCGAAGTGAACTATGGTACCTTATCCTCCTTTCCCAACACCACAGTTTTTTTGCACGGCCGAGCCGAAAACGAGGTTGTGGGGGTGGGGGGACAACCACGGCCTCATCGTCCTCCTTTGTGAACACCACATTTGATTTCTGATAGCATCACGATTGACAGTGATTCTTGAAGAGAGGGGGGGGAATGGAGGACCCCCCCCCCTCCCCCTCCAACCAAAGATTGTTTCTTCTCCAAGTGAACTATGATACTTATGGTATGCAATGAAAAGAAAAATTCATGGTCAAATATGAGAAGATCAGAGCTGCTGCATCTAAATTTTGTCATTGGCCCCAGATCTGGAGAAGATCGTGACCCACACCAGTCAGCGTGTGTCCCTTGTCCCTGCCTCACCATCTGTTAAGGGTGCACTCTTCCATGATGGATAAAGTGGTGGAGTATTTGGAGTGCTTGGAGGTCCGATAACTTGGTTGTGTGCCTGTGCAAGCTTCATTGGGAGTGTCAGAACTCACCTAGGCTTGCAGATGGAATAAGAGCTGCTGTGGTTGATGGATCATGCACTACAGTATCTACCTCCCTCCGTCATGTCTCCAGTGTCCTACGAGGAGGCATTGTCCTACCGCTGTCACAAGGATAGGATTTCCTGGGACAAGGTACCCATCGCATAAGAGGATGATCAAGCAGTGGCTGCATTTGAGTGACAAAGGGGAGTTATTTGCGTTAAAGTATCAGGGATATAGGCCCATCCTAGCGCCGATTGGGTTGCCAGCCTGGTGGACTGGTCCCTCTGATAAGTGGATCCAGGCCCATCAGGGGGCGCCTTCCATTTGTCTCACGCCTTTCCCTGTGAGGAGTGAGGCACGGCAGTGGGTGGATTTTTGTGATTGGATGGGCTCTCTCCGAGATCAAGGATGTAGGGAGTATTGGCCTCTGTTGAGCCCTTGCCGTACCAGCGTTTGGGGTCCAGACATCCATTAATACCCAGAATGCAGTGAGGGGGGATATGCGTCAGAATGGGATGATAAGTGGAGATCTCCCCGATGACAGGCATGCAGCGCTCGGAGGCTTTCCCCTTCGGCCAACCGCACTGAACCAGCCCTTAGATGTTGACCTGAGGGAGTTCATTTTTGCCTCTACACGTAGTGATGACAATTGAATCTAGCTTCGTTTTCATTTGACAGCGGTGGACCGAGCCAGCGGGAGCACGCCGTGGGTGGGAGGGAGGGACTCCATCTGCCTGGTTTAGCAGTGGTGCCCACTAAGACTTGTTAAAGAGATGCATACCTACCTACCATAAACACACTGCCGATTTGCTGGATTTTCTACTTCTTTGGGCGCCAACATGGGAATACACCGGCCACGAAGGGGGTCTCTCAAGAGCTATATTATTGCTCTGCCCAGCAAGCGGGATTGTATGAGCCCAGGGTGCCTCAAGTATGCCATCCGAAGCACCGAATATCTTCGGTAAAGTGTGAAGACCTGAGACACACCCACCCACCCAACGAGTTTCGAACAGAGAAAGACTGCACCAAGCACCGAGCCATGCAGCAAGTCTGAAAGTCGGATACAGAGAAAGGATGCAAAGAGAAGTTACAGCTATGGAATGCTATGTAAGTCAATGATGTCTACCCTTCTCTCTCCCTGCGGAACGAAGCAGGAAATGAGAATTTTCCAAAATTTCTCGCTTGGCCTTGATGCTCTTCTACGTCGACATCATTATTTTGATCCTGCAGCTCGGTAGAGTACCCACAAGAAGCAGAGCGCTATGTCTTTTCTATATTCTTCCGTGATGCTGCCCGCCTCTGCGCTGAAGGAACAGTGCCCTTCGCCTTCGCTTAGAGGCTCTGCCTCTGTCCTACGTGCCTCTACGTACTTGGATAGGGTCTAAACTTAAAAATGCTAGCAGTGCATATCGAGTGTCTGGCTGACACCCTTGTGGACATGGGCTTTCTTGGTCCTGAGTGTGACTCAGTTACTCCACCTGGGAGAGGGCGCAGTTGAAGAACTTGGGTCTTCCGTCCGGGGTGCGGACTAGGGAGATGTTGAGTTGAAGCTGGAGCGAAATTAAGAGAACGCATCGGGACAGGTTGAGAAACACATTTCACACACACTTGAACGGAGCTCGTCCAAGTCAAATCGGTCGTCCACGCTCACCATCTGATTCTTCCTCCTCGTGTGCTTGATCTTCCCGGTCCATTGGTCAGCCCCCGGCGGTGGGAGGCCGCCGACGGTCCCTCTCGCGCCCCCTCCGGACAACGGATCCGAGGTCCCGTCCCCGCCTGACGAGGCCGATGTCGTCCCCGACGTGTACCCCCCCGTGCTTCGCGTCAAGTCGCTCTCTACAGGGCAATCGTCCGAGCTCGACGACGTCCCCCCCGAATCTCCTCTGTCCTTCCTTGGTGGGAGGCCTCCTCCTCCTCCGACGCCGCCGCGACCCGGCCCCCCGCCGCCTCCAACTTCGAGGGCCAGGGGAGAGATGGTCCCCGGCCCCCCGGCGGGAGCGCGGAGCATCCGGCTCATGGCGGCGTAGACCGTCTCCATGTCCTCGCCCCCCAGGAGGTTGAAGAGGCTGAGGTGGTGGGGCTTCCGGACGCGGATCTCCATGGGGGGACCGTCCCCGCTCGCCCGGCGCTCGGGGCCGGCTCGTCCGTCCTCCTCGGGGGGGTCCTTGGCGACCGGCGTCCCGGCCGCCGCGACCTTGGCCGTCCCCGCCGACGCGTCCGCCGCGGACGTCGCCTCGCTCGCCCCTCCCTTGCCGGGGCCGCTCGGCCGCGAGTTGTTGCGCGACTTGCTCCCCCGTCGGGGCACCCTTCCCATCAGCTCCTCGCGGGTGTAGTCCGTCGCCTTCAGGAACTCCTCGTTGCAGTCCGCGAAGCGCCCGTCGACGCTCGCGATGGCCAGCGGCGCGCCGCACCCGGCGAAGACGGAGCGGTAGTCGATCCCGCCCACGAGGTGGGCCGCCTCCCGATCGCGCGGGTCCGGGGCCGACGCGGGAGGTCGGTGGGTCTGCAGGCACGCCGTGCTGCCGACGTCGGCGCCCCCCTGGCCGTTCGCGAGCCGGTCGGCGCCAGCGATGGTGTCCAGCAGCTTCCGGTGCTCCTCGTCCAAGCTCCGACTCCGTCCCTGCAGGGACTTGATGTAATCCACCACGCCCACGAGGGTGGAGTACCGGTCGGGCTTGAACCGCACCCCGGCCTCGGCCAGGACCGTCCGGAGCTCGGCGATGCGCTCGGCGATGCGTTGGGAGCGCTCCTGCTCCCGCACGTTCCGCTCCGAGCGGCGCTTGCGTCGCTCGGACTCGTCCTCGGAGACGAGGAGGTTGGTCCCGCCCCCGAGGTGGACCGAGGCGCGCTTGCGCGACGACGACAGCGAGGGGCGGCGCGCGGCGGCGACGGCGCCCAACGAGCTCTGGGGGGAGGGCTTGCGCGGGGGATTGGTGAGGCTCCCCACTTTCGCCGCGAGAGAGGAGGAGGCCGTCGCCGCGAGGGACGAGGCCTCGGCCGTGGACGGGGCGACGGACGAGGAGCCTTGGGAGTTCGAGGCCGGCACCACTCGCGAGGCGCCGAGCGCCGAAGGGACTTGAACTTGAGACGGAAAGCCCAAGGAGGCCGCGGCGGACGCGGCCACGGTCTCCCACTGGCTCGGGGGACTCGGCTGGAAATCGGGAAAGTAATGTTGCTGCTGCTGCTGCTGCTGCTGCTGCTGCTGTCGCCGATGCTGCGGCTGAGACGGCTGGGCCGAGGCGTCCATCGTGGACATGAGGCCGGTCGCGCCCGCCGAGAGGGGCTGCCCGCCGCCGTGGACCTGATACGGCTGCGCCGAAGGCGGCGGCGCGTACGAGAACAAGTCCGGCCTACTGCTCCCGGGAATCGCCCCGGAGCTCGTCCCCCCCGCCGTCCCGGCCCCGGCCGCGGCCGCCACGGATGTCGGCTGGGACTGGGACGCGAAGGCCGAGGGGAGCTGGACGATCCCCCGCGAGGAGTACGTCAGCGCTGCCGCTGCTCCGGCGCCGGTCGCCGAGGACGAGGGCGCTGCTTCCGCCCCCGGCCCGGATCCGGCCTTCCTCCGCTTCCGCGACCCGCCGCCCGGGGGGGACGGCGACCGGGCCGCGGCCGCCCGCAGGAATCCCTCGAGGGACGCGGACGTCGACGCCCCCTCCCCTCCCCCCTCGACGTCGACGTCGTCTCCCCCCGGCAGGTCGAAGGCGCCTCCGTCGCCTCCCGACGCCTCCTTCAGGAGGGCGTCGAGGCTGGCGTTGAACGCCTCGTCGTCCAGGGACTCTCCTCGGTCGAAGTACGAGAAGCGGGGGGGGATCGGGGCCTGGGGGGGCAAGGGGGCGGGCATCGAGGCGGATCCCAGGCCCGGCTCCCCGCCCGTCCGCCCCGCCGCGCCCGCGGCGGAGGCGGCGGGCGCGACGCGGGGCGACGTCCCCCCCGCCTCGCCCCCCCCCGCGCGGGGGAGGAAGGTCATCATGTCCTGATCCCCCACGCTGGCCGTCTGGGCCGCCCCGCCTCGCGCGGCGGCCGCGGCGCCGGACGGATCCGTCCCCCCCCGCATGATCGCCGTCGCCCAGTCCTGGTAGTGGTCGGAATTCATTCGAGTGGATCGCTCGGTCCTTTCGCCGGCGAGATGAGCCTTCCCCCTCGTCCTCGAGGCAATTGAAGCGATGGTCGTTGCGGTGTTGCCGTGCTCTTCGCCTTATTGTTTCGCTTTTGGGAGCACGAGACGTGAACAAAACGATATCGCAGCGCCCCCTCGCGTCTCTCCGCCGTGGTGCGCGACCGGCTGTCTTTGCGCCAGATGGCTGGATCTGCGCCTTTTTTATCTTTTGCGTTCGATTGCCATGCAGTGTTCCAACCCACGTTTGATTCTGCGTGGTCGCTCCGGTTACACTGTTCGCTCGGGCTTCGGTGTCGCAAAAACAGTTGACCGGAAGACGTGACCAACGTGGCGGAGCCGCGGGGAGCGGCGAGGAAGGCGCTGGAAAAGAACCCCCCCAAAATTCAAATCGAGACTCTTTCTCAAAAGAGGGTGGAAGAGACATACCTCTCTTACGTAGTTGATTAGTGCAGGTAAATTATGTTTAAATATTTTATGAAAAACACTGTTTCTAGATATTCTATCGTCAAACTTACCAAAACATTCTTACCCCCTTTGACTTTGACGTCTCTGAGGAATCTTTACGTTGGAAATAGTTAAAAATTAATCTAGCTCGCTAGTTGGGAAATTAGATACTCTCAGAATATTCTATTGATAATATCATGGAAGAAATAGATGACTTAGGGTAAATATTTTGGTGACGTGTAACCACGTAGGAGTACCGAAAGAGTGCAGACAAAAATATTTACATACATGCAATCAACCCGATAAGTAACCTTGCGCCAGCTGCTCTTCTCGACACAACAACTCGTAAATCACGTCGTTCTGACTGGTTGTGAGTTGCGACCAAATTTTCTCAATTGCCTACCTACTTCTAATACTAACTTAGGTGTTTGTAGAGATAGGAAAATTCTACATTGAGAACATTTATTGTTTTTTTTATGATTGTGCAAAAGAAGACGTGTTAGATGGATAATGGGGGAAGGTGAAATATTAGTTTTATTTGTCACCAAAGCTCCTTTGGGAACGTCTCGAGTGGCTCTATGGAATTGTTGCAACGTACCGTATATTTGGGGTGTAATGCAGCAACTTTTTTTTGGCGCACCCGAAGG